>JACEII010000085.1:617262-916123 GCA_014332785.1 Antheraea mylitta
GAACAGGTGAGTCACGTGATGTTAAGTGACCACCACCTCTATAGACAATAGCAACACCGGGGTGTCGTAAATGCGTTGCCAACCTGTATATTGGAGAAGGGTAAGGGAAGGCTAAGGAGAAAAGGAGAAGAGAGGTGAGCCTCCGGCGCTCTTACTGACCAAACGAAACACTACGATGCAAGCAATGTTATTTCACATCGGTTTTCTGTGAGAGGTTGGTATTAGCCCGAAAGGACACTAGGTAGCCGGATAACGTTGTATTTTTAATGTGCATTTTGATTTAATTAATTTTGATTTATGAATAGGTTTAGAAAATTTTTTTTCAGTAACTTTTAAACACAATTAAAAGCATGAATTTATAACAGTCAGACACATTTTTCTATGAACAATCATATATATACCCGCTGATATATTTAAAACAAATTTCATTTTATTAAACATTATTGATATTAAGATTTCACCATATACAATACAAACAACGATAAACGTAAATGTATGACTTGGGATTAACGCCATCTTAAATATATACGTCGATTATCAGGCTATACGAAACCGAAATACCTTGGGCCGGCGAGGTGAAATATCTTGGCGTCACTTTAGATAAAGACTTAAATTTCGATTCACACACATATAAAGTGTGAAACAAAGCCGTTATGGTCTTGGGTCGTCTCTATCGTTTGCTTTGTCATAAGAGTAAAATGTCCCCCAGACATAAACTCACTTTATATAAAACTTGCATCCGTCCGATTATGACGTACAGTTGTTCGGTCTTTGCACATGCGCAAAATCGCATTCAAAAGTTGCAGGTTCTCCAGAACCGAGCCCTACGTAAAATCACCGGTGCCCCATGATACGTCCGGAATAAGGATCTCCACGGGGACCTGGAGATGCCTTCTGTCTGGGCGTATATAAAATCATTCACACGTAGTTATTTCGAATAAGCCGCTAATCATCAAAGCCCTTTAGTGGTATCCGCCGCGAACTATGAACCCGTACCCAACGCTGCGCAGTATAGAAGACGACCGCGACACATTTTACCGACCCTCCTGATTCAATCACGTCAGCGAAAGATCAGTACCAGCCTATTTCTTCAAACAAAGCGTGTTCACGCCCACGCCACCATAACCACAGATCACGCCGCCGTGGTCTGGGGATATATTTCGCTCCCGCACACCAGATTAGGCCCCGCTTGGCAACGGCTCAAGCCTAAGTCCGCTCCCTCGGCGGGGAGCCCTTGAGTACTCTATTCACGTGTTACAGTGACACAAAACTTTATATCAATGCTACAACATCACATACATCACCTATACACACGTACACGCTTACACGCTGTTTTTCTTTTTCAGAGAAATAGACGACAAAGAGTTCTACCCTTATTTTTCTCCATCCTGTCCTATCTTATATAGTTAAGAGAAATTTTTCCGATACAAAATACATACAGGAGTTGTTGAGGCACGCATGCCCTGTACACATGCATGTTTCAATAACTTATATACGTATATCTAGATAGATTAGCTTAGGTTAGCTCAGATAGGTCGCGATTTTTGCACAAAACTGACAACAGCCCAAGCCGAGGTGTGCCGTGCACACTTGAGTTGGTCGCCCAAACATCCCAAGTCGGTTGAGTGCTTTCAGCGCTCGCCTCAATAGTTCGATGAAGCTGTAAAGACCTTTCCAGGTCAACAGCGTATACATTTCGAAAAAAAAATGCGTCGATAACATACGCTGCCACAATTATCGCTATCTTTATCGTGAAGCCACTAGTACTGCACTAAACTATACCTATAGCTATATTCTATACACATATTATTTTTTAGCAATAAATCGGTCTAAATATTGAGTTAATAACTGAATTTGTGTGAAAGATGAAATTTGTACTTATATCTAAATATAATAATAATAAAATTACTGCTATTCTAGCATGGGTTAAGATTACTTTTATTTTTATTTCCAAAAAATAGCATCAAGCACATTATTGTCAATACCATAAATGTCTTTCAATAATAATTCCATTTTAATAACGTTTCAAAGTTAGTGAGAAAATACATCCTAAATTTTAAAAAACAATATTTTTGTCTGTAAAGGTACGATATACACAAATAAACGCAACTCTTACCGGCAGCCAGGTAGCCCGTTGTTTGGATGAATATAATATATTAAACTGGTTTGATTGATTCTTTCCGGTATGGCCTCTGCCTATGAAGGTATTTTCGCCAAAGTTTCGCCAAGTGTGACAAATACACGATATAAATTTAATGCCAAATATTTAGTGTAACAATTTAGAATAATCTATAATAGAAACATATTAACATGGATAAATTACCAAAAGATGATAGGTACTATGTTGTGAGTGGTACAGAGATTATTTATAAAAATATATTGGAAGTATATTTAAAATACGTTTTCGAAACAGTTTATAACTCTTAGACAATAGTTTCAAGCAAGTGACAATTGACGACGCTTCGGCGCGATGTTTGACGCTTCGATTCCGTGTTCATATATTTTTCTTTGATACAATGAAGTATAAAAAGGTTTTAATACAAGTTGAGAATAGTTATGATAAAGTAAGTGGTAGAGATGTTTATTTAGTTTTATGTAGATTAGTTTTTATCTTAATTGATCCTGGTAGATGTTTTTTTTTCTTCCAAATGACTACGCTATTGACCGAGCAAGGTCTTAACAGCTTCACCGGATTACAAACAACGGAGTGTTTGATGATGCTACGAAAGGATACTAGGCTTATTTTAAAAAAATTACATGTAATCTGAGTATATGTTTCAGTGAATCCGTGGATAGTTTGGATTCACAATTGGAAACGGTAGTTGTGGCTGCAATCGGGAATCAGTTTTATTCAATTTTTTCGCGTTTAAAAATACAATGGAAACCAGTGATGACCAATTTGGTGCAGACGAAGTTGCACGGGTCAGCTAGTCTATAATAAAATGTATCCATATTTTCAAACAGGTAACAATGCCAATGTACTTGATTTAACCTAGATTGTAGGCGGCGTGACTCGAGGCGGTGCGCGTTTTAATTTTGTCCTGATAATATTTTATTATTTTAAAGTAACCTTAAATACCTATAAATAAATTGATGATAACCTGATAAAGGTTTACTGTTGTTATTGTTTATTCATTGGCCTACCTTTTCTATTCTTAATTCCATTTGTAAATTTATGTATCAATGATTACATTACATATACTTCTACATTACATATCTTATAGTAATTTTACTCTAATGACGTGCCGTGGATGTTATTTGAGAAATATGATTTGTTCTATAATATTATTATGCTTTCTTTATAGTATATGTACATTATTACATAATAAAATGAATAATTATTTCTAAAAAGATAAATAGGTCCACTAATTACTTATTAATACTAGTTTAGGTGCAAACTCAAGATAAAAACGAAGTCAATGTAAGTAAATCAACGCAACTGTCAAAGACAATATTAATTAATTATGATAAGTTATCATAATGATCTGATTAAAACAGAATAGATTTTTCCCTGTAATATTATTATTTTCTATTCGCAAGTACATAGATAATAACACCGGAAATGTTTTATAGTCGATGAAACTGTTTTACCTTGTTTTCAAAATAAACCTATATTCAACCTCGTCCATAGTTTAAACAACGAATTCCTGTATATGGACGCAATGGCCTGTAATTTTTTTTGCCATGAGAATTGTATGGATAAGCCCAAATAATACAACTCATTGTTGAATTGGCATAACTATTCATATTTCTTCTAATCACGTGTTATAATAATGTAAAATTATATAATCCTAGCTATACTAATCAGAACGATCAAACTATAATGAAAATTCAACTTTCATACGGATTAAAGTAGATTAATTTCATTATTAAAACTCAATAAAACTTCTTGATTAAACAAAACGCAAATCATTTATAGTTTTACTTTATAATTATCGTATTGTTTGAATAATTATAAATTATTTATGCATAAGGTAAATATCTGGCCAATTTTATTCTCAAGTCATGGTCTCTGGTCATGGTCACTCACCCAAATAGTACCTATTCATTTTTGGTGATTTATCTGTTGGTATTGTAGATTATTCCACGTTGTTACACTATGTAATTTTTAATCAATTTTAGTCTGAACTATTTAAGTTTCATATTTTGTAAATTGAAATTATTTACATTAATCTGGTTTATTAAATTTAATATCCATTAAAATTATTTAATTTATTTTAATATTTGGCATGAAGTTTATAATATGTATCTGTCACACTTGATTTTGACGAAATTGTCTACAAAGGTAGAGGCCATAACGGAAAAAGTATAAAGTGTAAAGATTAATATCTCCTATTTTCTGAATAATAGATAATTCCACTAAAATACTGCAATATTATATCACGCAATAATCCTACTATGCAGAACGTTTCCCTCGCAATTTGTGACAGATCAGTATACTAGGTGTGAATATACGCAGTGACCTCAACTCTGGGGATTACTGATAGTAGTCATGTAATTTTGACTACATCTTGGAGATCTGAAATCAATGGCAAAGTACAACGGCTCTTTACGCCTGGTAGTTGTACCTTAGTTACAATTCACAAATTCTCCATGTATGAAGTATTGTTCGTATTTCTAAGATGAATTCGCAGATTACCTCTTCGATTCCTTAAATAGGTTACAAAGGTCAGCTGTTGTACTGCTTAATGTCAAAGGTAATGACGCCTTTTTCCGTATTTTAATAAAAAATAATAAAAATAAAAATATAATTACTTAAATAACACCTTTAAAATGGGTATATTCATTACTTGAATTTAAATAATTCATTAATTTCAACTCACAGCATTATTATACTAATTCTATGTACCTCACTATACTATACTCCATATTCTAATTGATTATTATATTTAAAAACATTTAGGTATGAAAACATAAATAAGCGTACAAGATTATTATTAACCTTCGCCATATAAAAAGCTGTTTGTTGTAAAATATATGTAGATACAGTTCCATAGTGTGTTGATCAGCGGTGAGCACGGGTTGTGTTTGTGAGGCGGGTCACTCTCGCGCAGCCAACTGTAAACCTTTTGAGTCCAACCGGCCGCGACTCACCCCTTTTAAACCCACTACAGCCACCCTCGCCTGTAAATACATGCTGCGAGAACGGACACACCGTGCCGCCCCAACGCGTCGCCTAATGAAAATTCAATCTCTTTATTTTTTTTATTTCCATCAACATCATAAATACACAGTCTAAATGCCCTTTAACGATTATCTCATGTACAACATCGACATACGATAGTCAACCTAATCATACATCAATCGTTCATTTATGTGTTTTGATAAAACGTACATATTTTTCAAAGTGGATATCTATATATACCTTGAATATATTTAAGAAAAATTTATTTTGAGGCCTCTGAATTAATGACACAATACATTTCCATAGCTTTTTTGATTTTTTGTCTGTCCCTCTGACTATCGAACCTATGTAGGCGCATCACACTAAAACTACTGAATTTGTTTCAACGAAATTTGTTATGGTAATAGTTTATAGAATAAAATAACTTCGTAGCTAATATTATAGATACGAATGTGGGTTTGTTTTTTAAGTATTAACGTCTTAACTACACAACCGGGCATCATTAAAATTTTTCATAAACATTATTAAGGGCATAGAGAAGCTCATAACTTTTACCCAGAAAAAGTAATTTTCATGAGAGATTAGTTACATCTATATTTACGCGAGCCAAGCCGCGGGAAAAATCTTTTTTCTGTATATCAATAGGGTCGGTTGCTGTTATCGATGTTTCAGGGCTATCAGGGCAGGGAATGAGGTCGTTCGTAACTGACTCAGTCGCATAGCAGAAGTAAACACTACTACTAGAAAATTAATTCCGATTTTGTTAATTTTTTTATGTTTAATTGATATTTCTGTTCTATGAATTTCCTATTCATTGGTTACATCGTCATGTTTGACATAAAAGCCTATCTATTATAGCACAGTGATGATCGAAAGATGTTATTAGTTAAAAATTCATGTAACAAGTGCTGTTGTTAAACCCGATTGCAAACTCACAATCAAGACAATGTAACATATGTAACATAGGTAATGTAACATAGGTAACATATACTAACCTAACCTTTACATAAGGTGTATGTGTACAGACAAATGTTGAAAAGATAATTAGTCATACGTAACACAATCACTCAAAAATTATCCTTTTTTTAAATCTTTATATACATGTTCAAAATGTATTTTAGTAGTTAAATAAATAATCAATTATTGTTATCATAAGAACGAAAATACCTATTACAATACGTGACGTTATAGTTACCGAAACATTACTCTGATATTTTGATATTGTTCTAATCTATACTATAATAAAACTGTAATAAGTCGAAATCTGTACATTAAATATTTTTTGAAAATTTTAATCAGGGTAGACTATGTTATCGATATAGAAGCCAAAAATAATCTTTTTACAATTTTTGTCTGTCTGTCTGTCTGTCTGTCTGTCTGTCTGTCTGTCTGTCCCTATGCTCACGCATCACTCTGAAAGTACTGAACCAATCTTGATGAAACTTGACATAGTGATAACTAATATTACGAGATTACATCAAATATACTTTTTGTCTCATAAAACGCAAAGGGTTCTCCAGGATAAAGGATTAAAGTCTAGAATATAAACCCGAATTACTCTGAAAGTACTGAACCAATTTTAACGAAATTTGACACGGTGATAACTAATATTAGAAGACTACATCCAGGATACTCTTTGTCCCATAAAACGAAATGAGTTCTCCGAAATAACGAAAAACAAAAATTTGCAGTTAACGTAACTAGACTTTTTTGCGACACCTTAGTACAAGAGCCGGCAACGTTAAAAGAACAAGAATTTTAGAATACCTGGTTCTTTAATACATCAATATATTTTTTTTTTATATCATAAGAGGCAAAGGAACAGGTGGGTCACGTGATGTTTAGTGACCACCACCGTCTATAGACACTAGCAACACCAGGGGATTTGTAAGTGCGTTTCCAACCTGTATATGGGGGAGTGTAAGGGAACCTCCGGCACTCTCACTGACCGAACGAAACATTACAATGCAAGCACTGTTATTTGACGTCGGTTTTCTGTAAGTATTCTGGCAGTATTAGCCCGAACGAGCCGACCCATTCATGCTGAAACCAGTAATAGCTTCAGCGTGGCTCTACCACCTACAGAAATTATCAATATATCAATAGACAGAATTTAGGACACTTGGTAGCGGGTTAACGTTGTATTTTTAATAGGCATTTTGATTTATGATTAATCAATAATAAGTTTAGGAACATTTTTTTCAGTAACTTTTAAACGCAATTAAACATTCAGACACTTTTTTTATAAACAATCATATATATACCCGCTGATATATTTTATAAATAAAAAAAAAGAATGTGGTGTCGTGGGACACCAGGTAGGAACGAAGTTCTTTCGGCTAATGTAGAATCGACACTATTTGGAAAAAAAAAATCGTACTCAATTTTATGTAATCGTAATTCAAATTATCAATTAAAATAACAAAATATGTCTCTTTATTTTTGTTTGACAACATAAAATTACATAGAAATAGAAATAATTACAAAAAAGGAGAAAGAGAAAGATATTATACACTACTCGCTTATGTATACGACTGTCGCGCCTGCGCACATCTCATTTAACTGTTTTATTCCATGCACTTTTCGTTACAGTTTTACTATCACATTTTTTTCAGTTCGGTCGCGCAGCAAAATCTCTATCTCCTCCAAGCCTGCCGTAAGGAACTTCGTTCCAATAATAAATTTCAAACCAATTATTTTTTTTCATAGCCAAGAACCCATTTCATTTTATTAAACATTATTGACCACCATATACAACGATAAACGTAAACGTATGACTTGGGATTGACGCCATCTCAAATATATGCGTTGTCGACCATCAGGCTATACAAAGCCGAAATACCTTGGGCCGGCGAGGTGAAATATCTTGGTGTTACTTTAGATAAACACTTAAATTTCGATTCACACACAGAAAGAGTGCGAAACAAAGCCGTATGATCTTAGGTCGTTTCTATCATTTGCTTTGTCATAAGAATAAAATATCCCCCAGACAAACTCACTTTATACAAAACTTGCATCCGTCCGATTATGACGTACAGTTGTTCGGTCTTTGCACATGCGCAAAATCGTATTCAAAAGTTGCAGGTTCTCCAGAACTGAGCCCTACGTAAAATCACCGGTGCCCCATGGTACGTCCGGAATAAGGATCTCCACAGGACCTGGAGATGCTTTCTGTCTGAGCGTATATAAAATCACTTACAGGTAGTTATTTCGAAAAAGCCGCGAATCATCCCAGCCCGTTAGTGGTATCCGCCGCGAACGATAAACCCGTACCCAACGCTGCGCAGTATAGAAGACGACCGCGACACATTTTTACCGACCCTCCTGATTCAATCACGTCAGCGAACAGTCAGTACCAGCCTGTCTCTTCAAACAGAGCGTGTTCTCACCCACGCCCGCATAACCGCAGATCACTCAAGGGATCCCTACCGAGGGATTGAACCTGATGTATAAAACTGGCTTGGTTTGAAGGTGATAGGTTGTGAGTGGTACAGAGATTATTTATAAAAATATATTGGAAATATATTCCAAATACGTTTTTGAAACAGTTTATAACTCTTAGACAATAGTTTCAAGCAAGTGACATTTAACGTTTTCGGCGGGATGTTTGACGCTTCGATACGGTGTTCATATATTTTTCTTTAATACAATGGAGTATAAAAAGGTTTTAATACAAGTCGAAGATAGTTATGATAAAGTAAGTGGTAGAGATGTTTATTCAGTTTTATGTAGGTTAGTTTTTATTTTAATTGATCCTGGTAGATGACGCTAGGAATGGGTACTAGGTTTATTTAAAAAATAAATACATGTAATCTGGGTATATGTTTAAGTGAATCCGTGGATAGTTTGGATTCACAATTGGAAACGGTAGTTGTGGCTGCAATCGGGTATCAGTTTTATTTGCAGGGTGGTAGGGTTTTACAGCCTGACTGGGTCACAACCACCATGTACATGACAAAAAAATCCGTAATAGTGATTCGCTTCTGCGCGTCGCGTTTCGGGATCAGCCTGTGCATATCCAGCTTTTTGTAGGCCGGCATGATAGTGGCGACCAGCGATGGATAGTGTGTCACTCGGTGGTCGCTATTGTTTTTGGATTGTACTGTGCTTACCATCAGGCATAGTGCAGGCATTTTGCCGTGCTACGATAAAAAAAGAAACAATTTTTTCGCGTGATAACCAATTTGGTGCAAACGAAGTTGCACGGGTCAGCTAGTTACTGAATAAAAATTGTATTACTTAGAATAGTGTGACGTCAAATGCCGTGCTAAACATTTAGCGAGAATATTTAAAAATAAAACTGGAGAATAAAATTAAATTAAAAATTAAATTAACTTAACTTAGATCTAATAATATGTCTATATCTTAAAAATATTTTAAAGAAAATGTTTATATTTCTATTTTCTTATCTATATATATAATAAGAATGTAAATCGAACGTGCATGTACTTCTATGATTTTAGAGAAAAAAAATGTTGCAGGTGTCTAGAAATAAGTAATAGAATACATTCTGTCTGTCTGTCTTTTTGTATGACCATGTATCACTGCTAAAGTACCAAGTTCACAATAAAATCACGTTAAAGAAATCATAAAACATATCTTCAAAAATAACTTAGTTTTTTATTCATTAAAATCAGTCGACTCTATCAAAAGTTATTGTAATTTTAATGACGACGCGACGTAAGTATGAGAGAAAAGTAGTTAAATAAATGGACTTAATACATTCAGATAACTTTATTAATCACTGGTTTTTATATAAGTTTCCTCGCGGACGAACTCGTGGGCACAGCTAGTTATATAATATGGCTTTAGTAATAAGCAAACCTCTAGATGACGGCAACTGTTTTTGGATTGTAATGTATTTACCATGACACAGTGTCACTAGTTTGCCCTGCATGCATAAAGAAATGATTGTTTTGCAATTATGTTTCGCAGGATGCATCTGTCTTGAATCTTGAGACTTATTTTAATTGTAAAAGAAATCTACTATTTATACAGGACTATTTCAACACGAGTAAAATCACTCATACAGATATGTGCAACTTACTATACAGATATATCTCTACTATTTTATATACAAGCTAGCTTATAACTGTTCGAACGAAGTAGACTTAAATTACTCATATTGATTTTATCTAGTCTTCACATATTCTGTATTAAATGATAGAATCAAATGTTAATATATAAAAGGTTGCATAAGTACAAAAGTTGAAAGACCAACATAATTAAATATAGTAATTAAAAAAAAAACACATTGGTATTGGTAAAACCATAGAAATACGCCAGATAAAGCCAACATCGGAATAGGCGCTAGAAAGATTTGGTTGCTCTACTCTAATTTCCCAAATTTCGGAAAAATGACACTGCACTCACTCATCCGCTTTGCAAACTTTCCCAACGGCCAACTGTGCACATTTATCCGCTGTACAACCTTGCCCCACGTGATTCTATATTTAGAAATAATTTCACAACTGATAAAGGTAGATATTTATTTAACATTTTTCCGATTATATACTTCTTTCAAGTAGCGTATGTACATTAGTATAATCTGTGGACATATTTCATATGAGCTGTGCCCACGACTCTGTCCGCGTGAAAACTTATGTAAAAAACAGTAATTAATATAGTCATCTGAATGTATTAAGTCCATTTACTTATCTACTTTTCTCTCGTACGCCGCGTCGTCATTAAAAATACAATAACTTTTGATAGAGTACACCGATTTTAATGAATAAAAAACTAATTTATCTTCAAAGACATGCTTTATGACTTCCTTGATGTAGTTTTATTGTGAACCCAGTACTTTAGCAGTGGCGCGTGTTCAAACAAACAGATAGACAGACAGACATTTCTAAAAATGATTGAAATGTATTTTATTACTTATTTCTAAACATCTGCAACATTTTTTTTCTTGAAATTAGAAAAAGTACAGAGACATTGAATTTACATACTTATTATATTAGTTATAGAAGATATTATAGGAATTCAACATTATTGCAGTAACCGAAAGAATTTGTATCGAACAAACAACTTTTATTATATACATTTTAAAGATTTGGAAATATGTCTATAAGAGATCCAATTTAGGGCCATAGATCTCTTCCCAAAGGGCATAATTAATACGCCAGTCCACGACATATTGGCAATTTGAAGCTCACATACCGTAGTACTATAAAAATAATTCTTAGCTTGAGGTTCCTTCATGATATTTTTCCTCACCATCAACTGATAGTGCTGCCAATTTAAAGAACAGGTGTCACCTGATGTTAAGTGATCACTACCGTCTATAGACACCAGCAACACCAGAGGAGTCGCAAGTGCGTTGCAATCATGTGTTGGTGGGGAAGAGGGAGGTAGAAGGGGAAAGGGGTAAAGAGGGAAGGGAAAGGAGGAAGGTGGGCCTCTGACCAAAAAAAACGCTACGATGCAAGCACTGTTACTTCACGTCGGTTTTCTATGAGAGGGAGGTACTACTCCAGACGAGCCGACCCATACATGATGGAATCAGTTATAGCTTCAGCGTGCCTCTACCACCTTGAAAATATATTAAATAATCATAATATTATATTTAATGTATGCACATTCCGAAAAATTCATTAAAATATGCCGGGGTGTGAACCTGCGAACATCGTATTCCACCGGCCAAACCACGCGACCTCCGCGGCGTACTTTTAACATTACGTTCTAAAAAAGAAACATACGTTTTTGCGTACTTTTTTATTCATATCATTTTTTGTACAATCGAGTGCGGATCAAATTTCACAACAGAGGAAAGTGAAGCTCCATTATGGGATTATTGTGGAATACAGGATGGCGTCGATCGAGAGAAACAGGCAACTAATGAAGTTATTAATCGGATTTTATACAGCTTTCCATGTCCACGTTCAGTACTTTTTAACTTCGTTTGTTGCGATATTATGTTCTGCCTGAATATTCTTCTTCAAAGCTGCTCTCAAGCTAACTGTTTTATTTATAATTCGAGTATATCTTTGTATATAATTCAGTGATATATGTGGTTCAAAAGTAATTAACAAAGAAAACATAAACGGAACGGGCTTTTTGGCGTATTGGTAGGAAGACCTGCTATTGATTCAAGTGACCGAGGATTTTTTGTTTTCTAGAACTGACTACGCTATTGACCAAGCAAGGTCTTATTAACAGCTTCATCGGACTACTATGGCAAGCGCTTAAGACACACAGCCGATTTTGTTTGACTAGCTCAAGGATGCACGGTACCCCTCAGCTTGGGCTATTGCCTGATACGTGTAATTCGCGACTGAGCTAACTAAACTAACTATTCATACATATATGAGTTGTTGGAACATATATGTGTATCAAGCATACTTATCTTAATAACTCTTATATATAATTCGTATCGGAAATTTCTCTTAACTATACACTTCGATAAGGAAAAAAAATAAAACCCTTCCACTTTCATGCGTAAGCGTGTATGCGTGCACGTGTAGGGAAGTGATATGTGTAATGTTGTTACAGTGATGTAAGATTTTGTGTCACTTTATCACGCGAGCAGCGCACTCAAGGGCTCCACGCCGGGGGAACGGACCTAGGCTTTAGCCGCTACTGATTGGGTGACCGAGGATTCAATGCCCATATATGACTGACTTTTGCGTGTTAAATGTAATTTTGGCTCTATGTATATGATAATACAAGCTATATTATATTTAGAATTAATTTTCGGTGCATGAACTTGTATCCTGACAGTCACTGTCACAATCACTAGACCATTTTTTTAGTTTTACTTCATAGATACTTGGTTCTTAATCTGGTCTCTTAATTATCTATATATATAATGTTAATAATATCTTAATCAGTTTCATTTAATAAAAAATATTAAAGTATTAAGAAATCACGATTTTTATATCCAGTGCATACTGGTTTGTGTGCAATGTAGTACGCATGTACAACGACGTATGTTTTCTTGCCGTGGAGAAGTGGGCAAGTGGTATAATGCGCATACATACAAGAGGAAAGGTAAACCAATAAAATAGTTTACAAAGATATTTTTACTTTAAATTTTTTCTCCTACAAATATAAAAGTATTGTTTAGATAATAACGGGTATGAGCTGGTGCGAAGTAAAATAATATGATCACATTTCCATAATAAAACGCAGCTTCTGATAATAATTATGTTCGATTAAAGTTTTTTTGCCTTCACTAAAGCTAGTAATATTGCAGTAAAATTTGCAGCCGAACCATACGGACCATTGTAATGGGATTATAGTGAAATATAGGGCGGCATCGATTGAGAGATACAAGCAAGTAATGAAATTATTATTACGCTTTTACACAACTTTTTATTTTCATTTTTGACAAAAAAAAAATGATATTCAGGATCTTGGAAACAGCGTTATCTATTTCTGTGAAACTTAGTATGTAGGTATTTTCGGGGGCGATAAATCGATGTAGCTAGATTTTAATCATAACAAACTTTTTAACTGAGCTTTCAGGTAATGAAAAAATATAGCTATATAAATATAAAGGTAAATATAAATATAAAGGGAATATAAAGGCAAATTTCGCCGCCTCAGTAACTTCGTAACCTGAGTTCGAATCAGAGTGACAGCAAAAGAAAATTCCTTGTTCTTTTTTTTGTGAAAAAATACTAATTTTGTGATGTAAACCTAACACTTTATTTTAGTTTAAAAATGTTTTTATAGAACCGAGCTAGGCTCTGTCGCCCAGGTACTTTAAGTAATGTATGGATGAGAATAGCCTCTTTTATGTCCATATGTATGCGAGTAGTAAAAACGAGGAGAGAAAAACAGTGTGTTCCATGATGTGGATAAACCAATTAAAGTCCAGAGTGTTCTATTTTATGAATTGCCTTGTGTTATTGAGTTTGATGGAATTGACAGCGTCACCGGGCTTAGTGGCGAGTATAGAAGACACTTAACCGAAATAGGAAAATACGCTAGGTGATTAAACGTCAGGTTAAGTTGTTGTCGTGTATTCAAGTAACTAAACGTACATTTATTTAAATAGAAATCAATTATCAAATGTATGTACAGTCCGCAACAATATTTTTAGCTGCTCTGAATTTAGAAATGTATGTTCATTCTGCGCCAAACTTTTTGGCTGCTCTGAATATAACCGAAGTTCAGGCTTGCGTATAATATAATCAAGAGTTTAACACAAAACTAATTTAAAATATTATTATAGAAATCTAAATAGACATTTATTTATCTTTGTCTCGAGGTGCACATATAATATAATATGTCTTTTTACCTAAATTTGTGTTCTGTACAGCTATGTTCAGAGCGGTCAAAAACTTTGGCGCGGACTTCATAGTTATGTTATGAATTACATACGTGCATAACTTCAGAACGTCTGCACTTATTTGGCTAATTATTGTTTGTTCTGATTATAATTCGGCATAATAAGGTATCTAGGAAATAAAATCTTTCAAAAACATTAGGCAAAAGTGAATAATTTCGACTTAAAATCTCCATGTAAATATGAAGTGATTGAGACAATAGGTATATATTCAAAGATATTGACAGAGGAACATTCAGTTGATATTTTATTTTATTACGTAATCGTATAATAAAAAGAAGGTTTGATCTAATTTTTTTTAGTTACTACACCCGTACAAAGCTGGGGGGGGGGGCGCAACTAGTATTACAAACTTATGCATCTTTAGTTCATATAAAAGATTTCATATAATTATAACTGGTAAAAAAATTAAAAAGTTCACTTTAGGTACATACTGTGTGAGCATGCAGGTTTGTAGTGCAGGTCAAATATGTTATAGGAATGATAAAGTCACGGTTTCGCGTAAACAGCGGGCTTGAAATTTTTTTCCCAGGAGTTCACTTCTCGTATGTTCTGGAAAAGAGTGGTGTATTAAAGATATAGTGTACACGTATAAAGTAGAAAGACGGACCATGCGTTACGATGAACTTAATTGATAATATATTTCTTTTGGTGTCTCAACTTATGATATTGTTTAGGTAGTTGTTGAAAACAACCTTCTATCGTACTATAATTTAAACACATTTTAGAACAAACCATTTGTCAAATAATATAACATTTTATATGCTACATGTGAACTAATACTTCGAGCATGTCGCGATAATGTTACGCAGTATTGTCATACGAAACCATACTTATCATATTATTATTTGTCCTTTGAATATAACAAAGAACAAACTATTTTCCATTTTTCTCTGTAGCTGAATTAAACTCAAACACTTTTTGAGTTACAATGAACAATGTTGTTAATTAAGCTTTGAAACTATGATAGCTCTGTCTTTAGCGTATACGGACACCGTGTTCAATGACATAGGTTCGAATCCTTGTAAATGAGGCGGAGTTTTCATTGAAGGAAAACATCGTGATGAATGTATAGCTTAGTGGTACGGTTTTCTAAACTCGCTTGGCTGGCTATCGCCTTCAAGTTGACATTCTGTCGCCAAGCACGTATATGTTAGGTGTGTTCGATCAGTTACATATGTAAGCCAGTCCCGCTCTACGTTTTTATAACCGTGGACTACATCGTCATTTTAATTAGGTGATATTATTTATGATGAAACCCTAAAACTCAATTAGATACATAAATATTTTACCAATTTCATATGATTTTAATTATAGTTATATTTTCATCCATTTTTTTTTATCGAAGAAACCTAATTATCTATCTATATATGTTTAAATGGACGCTGCTACAGAGATCGATTATCTTCAAAAGTTATCTATTACTATAAACACTTATTCACCTGAGTGTTCTTTCATGAAGACGGTTTTTATGCTATTCATTTTTTTATTCTTCTATCCTAGATGGCGCTATAGTACATCAACTTCTATACTGTTCCACCTCATGAAAACAAAACCAACGCATGAGGACCCGCACATATTGCTACTATACATATATCAGTGAATAGTCTATTTTAATATATATACTAGATATTATAAATTCGATATAAAACTATCTCAAAATTTTATAATTAACATCGATCGTTTATTAAATTACAGGATTCAGCGAGCGACAAGCCAATTCCTAATGGAGGGGATTCTGGGAATGCAACGCCTGTTGGTGAGTTTAATAATAATGTGCTAATAATATAACGTATATTAATTAATATTAGATCTATTTTTTATACATCATGAGTTTTAAATTTTGACCACAATCTTATCTGATCTTAAACGACGATAGTACGTGCTAGTAATCATACTTAACCTAGAGGGCAGCTGCCAGAACATACCAACATGTGCTTGACGACAGATTTTCAACTCAGGGTGGTAGCTAACCGGGAACACTTAAAAAAACCCTATTACCATGCCAAGGTTTAATTTCATAACGTTTTCCTATATCGAAAAAAGAACCGTTCGCAAGGATCTGAATCTACATCGATCGACGAAGTGACCAAACACACTATTAACCGAATCACCGTCACTCATCTCTCTATCTATGTGTACTATAATAAAACTGTAAAAAGGCCCAAATCTGTACATTAAATATTTTTTGAAAATTATAATCGGAGGAGACTATGTTATTATATCGATATATAAGCCAAAAATAATATTTTTACAATTTTTGCCTGTCTGCCTGTCTATCCCTGTGAACATGTATCACTCTGAAAATACTAAACCAATTTTGACGAAACTTGATACAGTGATAACTTATATTACAAGACGACATCTTGGATACTTTGTGTCTCATAAAACGCAAAGGGTTCTCCAGGATAACGGGTTAAAATCTAGAATTGGAACACGTATCACTCTGAAAGTACTGAACTAATTTTGACGAAACTTGACAGATTGATAACTAATATTACAAGGATACTTTTTGTCCCATAAAACGGAAACGGTTCTCCAGAATAACAGACGAAAGACAGAAATTTGTATTGAATGAAATTTTTAATGGATTTTGGCAAATTTTCTTTGTACTATATATAGCAGACAAGTTAGCTAAACATTTAAGCTATATTTCATATTTTTATCGTTTTATATTCAGGAATCCACCGATCCGATTCTGATTTTTTTTTTCAATGTTAGAAAGGTATATTATCCCTTAGTGTTATATAGAATGTTTATTTTTGCAAATATATATTTTAATAGTTAATCAGAAGGAGTATAATTGAAATCAGCAAAAATTCATTTATTGTCAATATATGTAGGTTAGTTTTTATTTTAATTGGACCAGGTAGTTGATGCTGCGAACGGGTTCTAGGCTTATTTTAAAAGATTTCTCACATATCAACTGGGTATATGTTTGAGTTAGTTCCTGTATAGTTCGAATTAACAATTGAAAACGGTAGATATCGCTCCGGTCGGAAATTAAATTAATTAGATTTTTCGCGTTTAAAAATACAATTGAAACAGGTAATAACCGATTTGGTGCAGACGAAGTTGCACGGGTCAATTAGTCACGAATAATACAGAATTAAAATAAAACAACAAATCTATACCAATATTATAAAGCTGAAGAGTTTGTTTGTTTGTTTGGTTGAACGCGCTAATCTCAAGAACTACCGGTCCGATTTGAATGTTTCTTTTAGTGTTAGATAGCTAATTTATCGAGGATGGCTATAGGCTACATATAATCACGTTAAAACCAATAGGAGCTGAGCACTGATGAAGAATGTTTCAAAATCGGGCTATTTTGGAAGTTTCTGCTGCGGGTTAATGTCAGTATTCTATGCGTTGCCATGGTAACTAGATAATATTCTATTGAAAATATTTTCATGTTTTATTTTGTGTTCCTATTCAAAAAGTTTATTCTACGTTAGTTTTGTTTACAATTTTTAATTATACGTGTTACATTTATATCGCAAACATTTCTAAAGTTTATTTTGAGTTGCTATTCAAATACTTTAGTAATAATAATATTCGTCCAATAACACAGTCGAAGGAATTAACCCATACTGCCAATTCTGAAGTTGTCAATATAGGTAGTTTTCTTCTATGTCCAAGTTGATGTAAAGGTATGAGCGCCAAATCCTCTACATAATATTTCATAAATGTTTATCTTCTTAATTTTCAATTCCACAGAATTCATGCTATGTGTTATTATTTTTCAGTAATTTCACTTATGCACAATAAACGAACCATATTACATAAAACGTCACCAATTTAACACAATATAGATACAAGTAACACTAGATTATGAATAAAATATAAAATCCACTACATGACAGACTGAAATCCCGCCAAAAACTTTATTCTACGTTAGTTTTGTTCCCAATTTTTGATTTGTGATATATTATGTATTATAAAAATAAAGTGTGTGTATATAATATTAAAATAAATACTTTTTGGTGAATACATACATACATATATCTGTGATGCTACAAATATCAACATTTTTTTAAATGTTCTCGATATGTCCTGCTATGATATGATGATATGCTGTACCTATTTGAACAGTTTTTTTTCTTAGAAATGACTGCGCTATTGATCTAGTGAGGTCTTAACAGCTTAACCGGAGTACAAGTAATATTTGAACGGGAATTTTACAGGCCAATAAGTAACTAATTAGCTGTTTTATTTTAATCTAGCGGGTTCAGCAGACGTTGCTCGCCCTGATAATAAGACAGACTATACCTAAACCAAGAATCATTTTATATATTAGTGAAAATGACATGAAGATGCATTCTGTAGTTTTTGATCTTATCGCGAACAGACATATAGACAAACGTGGAACAGGACTTTGTTTTACACTATGTAGTGATGAACTGTTATCCGTGCATTCGTCTGTGTAAATGAATCAAAAATATGTAGTTCACTGTAAACATGCGCGTGTGACGTGCGCTGTACTGGACTCTAAGAATAAATATAATTGAAAGTTATATGTGTACATGTGATTTAAATTATAGCAAGGTATAATAATAACTTAATTATATCAACACTATGGACATATTATATCTATATAATAAAAGATTTAACACATATTGTTTCATAATGTTTAGCTTAATGTTTTCATTACTTTCTTATATAGTGTAAGTGAGCACTGAGGGTGATATTCTCGTATAGCAGTTTAAAGTTCCAGTTATGTGGCTGATGATAAATCCTATCCCATTCGATACACTATTCACATATATAATGTACACGTTACCTGTTACAGTAGATGATGTGCGTGTGATACTTACAAATATTTTTGAAAGAGTATTATTGTAATTTACACTAGATGTGTGATCACAATTTTAAATTTAGTTAATATATTTAAAAAAAAAACGCGTGCGAAGCCGCGGGTAACAGCTAGTAAATACATATACACATATATTACCTTTTAAAACCCACAGAATGTTTGAAAAGCTTTCTGTTTAGATTTTTTTTATTTCCTAGTTACATAGATCATACCAACAATAATTCATACTTACTATCGATTAATTTGAAATTTGATGTTAGTTCGCTTCTGAGAAAATTATCATTTCCTGCTAGAGACTCTGGTTTCTAACTTCGGTTGGTATGGTGTTCGGCTTTGTTTTTATAGCATTTCATTGTACCTGTAACATTGGGTATTATTAGTTTGAAACTATGTGTATGCCAGTTTTAATTAAATACATTGTATTGTTTTATTTTCGTATTCTACTGATTAGGCCTCTACAGAAGTCGAGGAGGAACTATATTGATATGATCCCCTATTACTAGATCTCCTTAGTTCGAAGATGTCGATCTACATGCATTATACATATTTTACTTTTTATTCTTTCTTCAGGTGACAGAAACAGCCCACTGCCGTACTTCAACTCCAACTACCGAAATGGAGACGTTAAATCTCTAAGTAAGATTTTTTTACTATGTATTTTTACTGAACTTTTGACCTTAGTGTATCTAGTGATGGTTAATATATTAAATAGTAATTATTATAATGCCAATTGTAGAAATAATTTCATTCGTTATAATTAAATAAACTATGAATGTGCTTTTACGATAAAAGTACTCCGACAACCGAGCCTAGTTCGGTTCTTTAAAAACATTTTAAAATTAAAATAAACTGTTAGGTTTGCCTCATAAAAATGCCAATATTAAAAAAAAAAATGTATTTTGCTGTTATTCGGATTTGGATTGGTGTTAGACGCATTTTCGAAGCAACCGATTTTCATCTGAGCTATTTTAGTTTTGACAACGACGGCGAAAATTACCTTTATATTCTAGATATATTTTGTCATTGCCTGGAAACTCAGATGAAAGTTTTCTATGAAAGAAATCTAGCCAAATCGATTTATCGCCCCTGAAACCACCTACATACTAAGTTTCTCGAAAATCGCTAACGCCGTTTCCGAGATCCTGAATATAAAACAATATGCAAGAATTACTCGTTTAAAGGTATTAGATAGATATAAATGTATGGTTTAAGTAAGCTTCATTTATCCGACAAATGTAAAAGAAACCTGCCTAAACTAAGTTAACTTGTTCTCTCAATAGATCACCATCTCAATAGGTCACTCTCTGAAGTTTGTGTATTCAATAATATTTTCATTGGTTTGTAAATGGAGACAAAAAGATACTATGATTGATTGAAAATAACAATTTTTCAAATTCCTATGCGAAAACGGACTATACTGAATCTATGTAGTCTATTGCTTAAATAAAAACTCGTATCTTTTAACAATATTCTTGGATTTCAGTGATTATTTAGAAGTACGATTTTAGCTATAGCGATGATTAATACTTAATTATATTTTGTTTAGCAATAATAAGATACGCATTCACCACGGAACGAAATTTAACATAATCTTGTTTATGCTTATATTTTGCAATGATTACTTGAGACGATAATATGTAGTCTATTGAAGTTTCTGTGTAAACAGTGTAAATATCGGATAAGGTACATTAAGTGAATTGTAGATATAGCAAATGTTTTTATTTTCACAAATAGGATTATTTTTTGTATGTATGCGTATTTCTATTTCACACCTTAACTATTAAACCGATCATTATAAAAAAATTAAGCATGAAGCCGCGGGAAAAATTTAATATCCTTATACATGTAATGTAAATTAAAAGGTAAGTTCAAATATAAGTAAGTATCTAGTACAGCTATACTGCCCTGAGGTGAATGGTGCAAGTTAAACAGATTACGTACTGATAACGGGCGGTGTGCAGAGTTTAAATACCGGTGTGGGTGGGTTGACTCGGCACGCTGTGACTGCGGGGCAGATATCCAATCTATAGCACACATCATAGAGCAATGCCCACTAAGGAAATATAATGGTTCTCCTGATGACCTGATCGTTCTTACTGACGTTGCCCTAAAATGGCTGAAAGCATTAAACGTCCAATTATAGTAGTACACTTCAACTGATTACTCAATTTTAGTCATACGATTAAATATAACAACTATACTCAACCTGCGGTCCGCCGGGTCTTTGTAGTTGGGCCACCCAATTATATTTTATTTTAAATTTCGTGCCCATCAGAAAAACTATGAGCACGCTGAGTTAATTAAATAATATATTTCCCAGATAACCCGACCGCAATGCATTTCTTATGATATAAGATATATGTTACTATGATATATGATATACCAAACTTGTTTTATCGGACGACTATTTTTCATTGCATTAATACGTTGTTAATTTAAAATTACGTTTTTTTTCTATATGCCTAAATACTGATGGTAGTTTGCGGTCCGAGACACCATGAGTGAAACATGTTTGTAGCCCGCTTAAAAAAAAAGGTTGAGTAATCGAGGATATTCAGAAAGTCTTTCTTCATGATAATAGAAAAAAAACACAAATAAAAAAAATACTTATCTCCAATATAATAAATATTATTGTGAAATATTAAAGTTTCAAATTCTCCTTTTTAATTAAAATACAGTGACGTGACGGTATGTCGCCCGTGTTGCTGATTATAATCACCGAGATGTAATACTTTGATTTAATTAAAGTGCCTGGATGACCGAGCCTAGCTGAATTCTTTAAAAAACATTTTGAAATTAATAAAAATTAGCATTTTTTTACCAAGAAAAAGTTTTTTTTTTTTTTTGTTCAAATTCGTTGAACTGGAGTTAGACGGATTTTCAAAGCAACCGAATTCCATCTATTTTTGTTTTTACAGCGGAGGCGAAGTTTACTTTTACATTCTAGCTATATTTTTTCATTGCCTGAAAACTTAGAAAAAAAGCCTATGGATGAAATCTAGCTAGATCGACTAATCGTCCCTGAACTAACTACATATTAAGTTTCACGGAAATCGCATACGTCGTTTCCGAGATTCTGAATATATAACAATATAAAAGTATACAAAAATTGCTCGTTTAAAGGTATTAGGTAGATTATACTTTAAAAATATTATATTGTGAGTTTGTGACGTTATAGGGAGTAATCTCAGGATCATCTCGCAAAAGGAGGCGGCGGAGAGGGCCCGCGAGGCGGACCCCCTCAGTGGG
The DNA here is from genome assembly GCA_014332785.1 of Antheraea mylitta. Lineage (NCBI taxonomy): Eukaryota > Metazoa > Arthropoda > Insecta > Lepidoptera > Saturniidae > Antheraea > Antheraea mylitta. The sequence goes on from JACEII010000085.1 coordinate 639,745, forward strand.
CGTCTTCGCCATCGGAGGACCGGCAGGAGGAGGCGGCGCTTTACCCAACTCCTCCTGCCACCGTAGCCGGACCTGAGGGGATGCAGTCGGGGGGCTCATCCCCTCATTGCACAGGTCTGGCGGACGTGGGGGAGGCAGTTGGTGTGTGCCCAGCTGCCTCTCTATAGGTAGGAGCCCGGCGGCCACCTTCCGCTGGGCGGACCGTTGGGGCGGCTATCTAAGGGGAATAGCTTAGATCGATCCCTTGCCGCCCCAACATCACGGTCTGTCGGTACACCGTGGGGTTTTAGTCCGTGCGAGTCGGACATAACCCACTCTCTCCCCCGGGAGGGTGGGATATCCATAAGGGATTTCCCCACGTAAAAAAAAAAAAAAAAAAAAAAGAAAAGTATTATTATAAAGACGTAAAGTTCATCTGTTTGTAGAAAAGTAATCTATTTCTAGTTCTAAAAATTCTCACACTAACACTATCGTAATGGTTATGTTTTATTGTAATTTATTTTTGTATTGTACATTACGAGTACAAAATGGCAGGCAGTTTTTAGGTCCATATTATTGAAGTTATACTTCTTTTGGCGCGTTAGGGAAAAATGATGAGAGTATTTTTTTAAGATGCGCGCGCACACCGTCACGTAAAACCGACACCCTGAAGTTAGCTATAGTCAACATTTTGTTTCTTTGTATTTGTTGTTTGTATTTCTTTGTACTAAAACTTACAATGTATTAGATACATTTTTTCTGTTATAGTGTCGTTTTTTCTACAAACGTAGAATAAGGCGAAAGATAAAATTTTGGAAAAGACTCTTATCTTGTTAAACCAAAGAAGTATAACTTCTAACGCGTGTGCATAAGTACACACACATACTTTTTTTGTTACCATTAAAGTTGTAAAGTAATCCAGATCGTGAATAATTTTATCGCGATAACTGTAATTGCTGGAAAGATATTATATAATCTATACAACTTTGTCAATCAGTCAAAACACATTTGATTGCAAACCGTACAGAATTTTACATGTAAAATAATTGTATTTCGAGAATTCACTATGTGTAAATGTTTCTTGTATAATATTTATAATACTTTGTATTCCTTGGCTTCCTTCTATTTGTGAACTAAAGTTTAATCTTGTTTGTATTAGGGTTACGTCTTAGATGATAATTTATATTCGTGGAAGTAGCATTGATCACTTACTCGAATTTCCACAAGTTTTTTGTCTTTTATTTGTTCATATACTCTGTGTTAATTTTGTATTTCTAATGAAGTGTAATTATTTTACAGATAGTTATCGTTTATATATACCTAGCAATGACATGAAAGGTGCTGCGACTCCTAGAAAACGATCCGTCGCTACAATGGACGCTCAATCTATACGTTCGATAGAGACACATGCTCCGCCGCCCACGAGTCCCGAAGACAATAAAAAACTAACCAAGTAAGTACCACTATCATGTTTATAAAGTGTTTTAGTGATATTATGATTCGTAACTTTGTTTTGATAATAATATGACCTAGTTTCATTTGCGATATGATTGTTTGTTGTTCTTCTTCTTTTTCATTTTTAGCAACCAATCTTCTAGTACTGTCATTGTCCAATGAGTCACAATATTACAGGTTTCTTGATATAATTTCAATGAACTAAAAAGAAGGCCTCCATCTTGTTAGTACTTTCCTGGGAGTTTTTGTGGCAACTCAAAATCCGCGCCCCGTGATACTATTTCCGATCCACTTTACTTGTGCACAATAACCATATCATATAACATAAATCAGTACGAACATTACACAATATAGAGGAGAATAACACAAGATTATGGATAAAATATAAAGACCACTTCATCGCATTCCAAGATACTGTCAAAAACTCGATTGTTTATTGTTATAGAAATGTTCGTTACGGATTTTCTTGTAATCGAAAATGTACCTAAAAATACTAATTAATTATTTTAGACTTTCCGTAGAATAAACACTAATTTATTCTAGTACTTTGGTAAATTTGTTTGAAGTTAACAATAGACATATTATACCAATACGAATTGTTAAATGCCACGCTATACAGGATTAATAAAATGTATACAAATTCAAAGTAAATGCTTATTTGAAACAATATTTATTTAGACATGTTTCATGGAGACAAATTTAATTATTCGAAAATAATATTCCATGTAGTAATGGGCTGAGGACGATATATAAGTAATTTTGAATTTAACGTGTCAATATTTTCACCAGACTTAATATAGTTTTTTTTTTTTCAAAGAAAATAGCAAGAGTTTAGTGCGAAAATTGAATTGTAAAAATGAATACAAACATATATTAATGAAAGCTTATAATAATAAATATCTCTAAATGATATGGTATAGGTATAAGCAAATAAAACAATCAGTTAAGTTGTAAAGATTATATTAAAGTAATAAAAAAGTAGCAATGTTTCTTTGAACGATTATTAAAAGTCGCAATATTTTTCGCATTTTTGCACAGTATCTGCTGACTTTATACAGTTATTAAAAATCGCATTCTATATCTGTAAATTTATATTGAATGTATTTATTCCAGGAAATATGTATCGCTCGTTGTAAGCTGCATGTACGCCGTACTATTAGTTACTTCAGGATTAATAATTTATCTGGGAGATTCATTTGTGGAACCTTCAATATCTGTGGTAATTATAATACTTAATTATTGAAAATATTTATAGTTACTAGTTAAATAATAAAAAAGATCTTTTTTTTGTACAAATTTATGTCGTCTTCTAAGTACCTTTTAACCGACGAAAAAAACGGAGGAGGTTCTCAATTCGACGCGTATATATTTTTTTAAATGTATGATCGCACATAACTTTTTACAATATAGTCCGATTTAAAAAATCTTTTTTTATTGGAAAGGGTATACTCCTAAGGAAAAAAAACCCTAAAGGTATGAAAATAGAGAATGATTGATTGTTCACCCACTGATTATATGTAAGACCGCGCATAACTTTTGACAGAATAGTCCGATTTTCATTATTATTCTTTGATTTGAAAGAGTATACCCTGAAGTTGGTCCCATATACATTTTGACAAGAAAAAACAACCCCAAGGGTAGGAAAACAGGGGATGAATTATAATTCAGTCTCGTGAGTTGCGTATTACAAATAAATTAAGCATGTAGTAGTTAGTAGATTATAGCCACAAAAAAATGAGAAAAAACTTTTTAACAAAAAATTCAACCGCCGAAAAAACTGAAATGCAAAGAATAATAGACCTTTTACTTAATATTAATCTTAATAACTAAGTTCTTACAATAATGTAAGTATACCTAAATGATTTTGAGTCGGCGCCAAATAATCAATGAACTAAATTACTTTAAATTCAAACATATAACTAAATCAAATTAAAAATACAGTGTGAAATCTCCAGCGGTAAAGTGTGTGCCCGTTCGGGTTGTTGTCTCACTGACATTAACTTATTATATATATGCTTTACGTAATTCATTAATTTGCTTGTTTGGCACCGACTTAAAATCGCTTAGGTATACTTACATTACTTTAAGAATTTAGTTATTAAGATTAATAAAGTAAAAGGTTCATTATTTTTTGCTTTTCAGTTTTTTCGGCGGTTAAATTTTTTGTTAAACAGTTTTATTGTAACCAATACTCATATTTGCTAACATCTCTAATACGAATTACTAATTTTTTTGATGTGAAACATCTATAGGCGCAGCGTAAAGCTGATTGTTGGCGTGGCGACGCAAAACACGAACTTTGCACTATTAACGAAATAATCAAAAACATCTGCAACTCTAACTGTATAAACATAATATTTGAACTGTTCAAATAGTGTTACGCGGCACGCGCCGACGACATAGAGCCTTTTGATAAATGCCGACAAACACACCGCGCCTGTGGCTGGTTGAATTTTTGTATTTAATAAAAATGAATATTTATGTAATAAAATAAATAAGCAATTATTATTTTATGGAACGAATTTGTAATGCTTTATCTTTTCATTATGCCACAGCTGATTCCTGTCATAATCTGTTCTTTTATGCATGTAACTTACACAAAACAATTTCGATGTTTCACATCTACCAGACGTCCCGTGGTGGCTCAATTTTTTTTATCTTAACTAATATTATAAATTCGAATGTGTGTTTGTATGTTCTCATGTTTTAAACTCAACCGATCATTTTAAAACTTTCCATACACGCTGTCAGGGATAGCTCAAATATACATTACAGCAAGCGAATCCACAGAAAATAGCTAGTAATAAAATAATATTATATTTTGATAAACAAATGCTAACAATGACCGTACGTAAAAATACTACTGCCCTAAATGGAAAAGGTCAACGATGCCTTAAATATACACACATATACGAATTTATTACCTACACAAGAAGTATTAAATATTTATGTTGTTTTAATTTTCAGATTTACTCTATACTATTATGCAGTATCGGATTTTTGTATCATATATACCTAATAATCGACATAACTCGATATAAATCCATAGTATTAAAAAATATGAAAACAAAGGGGTTATACGAAGAGAAAGTAGCTGAATATTTCAGAAAACAAGAGGTACGTCTTGAGATTTTTAGTATTTTTAATTTATTTATAAGTAAATACAAGCATTGCTGATTTTGAAGTTTTTTTTTCATATATAAAATATACTTACACAGAATGTAGTAATTACTATTATAATAAACTCTATCAAATAACTTTTCATTAAGAGAAAATGAAAGAGAGAGGATAATGTCACTTGCGGTCACATATATCTGGTCGGATAATTGAAATGATCGGAAACAATTTAGTTATATTATCAGATATATTTGGATTTTTTTAGACTGCGATAATATTTATTATCGTATTTTTCATTTATGCGAAAAAAATTTATCATCGTATGATTAGTATTATGATTGGGATTTCTTTTGATAACATTAAGCAGAAATTTAATCAGATATAACAGAAAAGAAACATACTAGACCAAATTGGAAATCATTTTAGAGTTAAGTGAATATTTTGGAGTTTTTAATCTCATCAAAATAGTGTCACAGACGATAGTTTTCTTATACTAATCCCATATCTGCGTTTATCGCCACAAAGTTTTGGGAAGAACTTATCGCCATATATTACGAGGTACCGAGCTGCGTGACGATAGATGCAATAAGGTAACTGGATCTGCGTCTTTTAATCTCATTAAAGGAGATTAGTGGACGCTAATTTGGAATTATTGATATGACACAGGTATAGGAGAGCATTACTAGAATGATGGAAGCCTGAGAGAGTTTATAGGAACAACTTCTAACGTTAATTTCAAAGCGACAAGTAATAGAAAGATTGTCACGTAGTTGTGAAAAAAATTTTGTTCCGAAACATTTAAAATAACACTAATATTTAAAATAAATGTATAACATAAAAAAAAACTATTTTAGGATGAATTCGGCATGCCAACGACGCCCGGTGATCGTACCCCAGAAGCGTACAGACCACCTGGAGTTCCACCACCGATTCTTATTTCCGTCAAACACCAATATTGTTTTAGTCAAGGCAGACATTCTGGTAGCTTCTATCTCAAATTGGGAGCCGCGGGTGAGTATTTTAAATATCAATATTACCTTGTTTATTAATTAAAATATAAAATTTTAGCAAAAATTTATAACATTTGATTATTTTGAAGTATGCCATTAGGTATCATTTGCTTCTTTTTAAACTACACAAAAAATTATTAACAACACCTGTTACATTACAATAAACTATAAACATTTAGAAAGTTCCTTATTGTTTGATTGTAATGATTTCTTAATATTCCCCGTTCGTTTAATTGAAAGTACCTGGACGACCAAGCCTAGCTCGGTTCTTTTTAAAAACATTGCCTCACAATTTGAATTCGTCACAAAAAATTAGCATTTTTCATAAAAAAATATATTAAAAAAGATATCTCTGTTATAATTATAATAATATTTTTTTAAATAAATATAATCTATTAGGTTCGGCTCCCAAATTTAGGATTTTTTACCACAAAAAATTAATACTTAATTATATTATACTTAATTAATAAGGATTCGAACTGGGATTAGACGGATTTTCGAAGCAGCCGATTTCTATCTGAGCTATTTTTGTTTTGACAACGGCGGCGAAATTTACCTTTATATTTTAGCTATATTTTTTCACTGCCTGAAAACTCAGTAAAAAAAAAAGTTTTTTTATGAATAAAACCAAGCTACATCGATTTATTGTCCCCGAAACCACCGACATACTAAGTCTCACGGAAATTACTAACGCTGTTCCTGAGATCCAGAATATATAACAATATAAAAATATAAAAGAATTGCCCGTTTAAAGGTATTACATAGATAGATTAGGTAAATTTCATATTTTATTTGACAGGTTTCGCTCTCGGCCATTTAGTTCACTCGGTTCTTCTATTGGCCGTACAAGTTGCTTATTTTTTCGATGAAGACGTCGACAATGAAGAATGTGTGAACATCTTACAAGTTGTGTTAGACGTCATGTCTCCTTGTTATTGCTTCCTACAGTTATTTTTCGTTTTCAAATATTCCAACGTTATAATTCTTCGTGCACAGGTGAGATTATTTCTATAAATCATATAAAAATATTTTAAGTTATAGTAAACTTGCTTCAGCCCGCGACTTTATTACGAAGAATAGTCACTTTGGGTTAACGCTAACACTTGTAGTTCTATGAAGCTGTTAATACCTTGCTGGGTCAATAGCGTAGTCATTTCGAAAAAAAAAAGCTGTACCTAAGTGCTGTCTAACACTGAAATAATTTTACAAATGTGACGAGTAGTTCCTGTTTTTTTTTTCGATCTAACTACGCTATTGACCCTGCAAGGTCTTAACAGCTTCACCGGACTACATTAGTTCCTGAGATTAGTGCGTTCAACCAAACAAACAAAACCTTCAGCTTTGAAATATTAGTGTAGATAATGATAATCTTTTATTTTAGGGTTTGGCGCGCTTTGCCTTTATGCATATGATCGCCAGCAGTCTTTGTTTTTGGGTTTCTGCGATTGTACGTGAAACGATTTTGGCTTTAACACTTTATGCCAATTCTGTTTATGGAAACAACCAAACATACGTTGAACATACTGACGCATCACATATTGGTAAGTGTGTTCGGTTTATTATTACGTAACGATTTAATTGTTTACAATATAGCTATAAAAATATAGAGAACTATGAATGTATTTGTATTTAAAAAGATGTAATCGTGCGTTTTTTTAATATATCCTAGGTTTTTAGTCTTTAACCACTATCTAACCTTATATTAAACTAGTCTCTACCCGCGACTTCGTTCGCGTGGAATAATTACTTGGGCTAATGCTGCTAACACGCAGCGGAAGCCCTCAAGAGGAAAAAACCCATTGTGAAACATTCTTCATTAGTCCTCCGCTCCTATTGGTCTTAGCGTGATGAAATATAGCCTATAACCATCCTCGACAAATAAGCTTATATAACACGGAAATAATTTTTCAAATCGGGCCAGTAGTTACTAAGATTGGCCCCTACAACGTCACATACTCACAAACTTAACCTCTTTATAATTATTATTACCATTAGTATTAAGTAGAGATGACAGAAAGGAAATGTAGGAAAAGCATCATAAGAATGCTATGGTTTCATCAGGGTAGTTTCGTTCGACGAAAGTTTCGGCTCATTTGCAAGGATTCGAATCTACATCGATCGAGGCCATATTCAAACACGCTAAGCACTCAGCCATCATCGCAGCAATTTAACATTTTCTATGTCTATTTCAGAAATTCTATCTCTTGGTAACGCTCGAATAATCAACATTGAAAGTCTCTACAATCCGAATTGCATTGGGTCCCAAGCAGTTAACACGATATTTGAAAACTTTTCGCCTTACTTGTACCCTTTCAGCGTGGAATTTAATATTTTAATCGGTAAATATATATTCTCTTATTTTATAATAACCTTATTATTATTATTTTTTATATCATAGCAGGCAAACGAACAGGTGGGTCACCTTATGTTGATCACTTAGGTTGATCATCACCGTCCATAGACACTTGCAACACCAGTGGAGTCGCAAGCCTGTGTTTGGGAGAGGAGGGAGGAAGGAAAGAGAAGAGAGGAAAAGTGAGGAAAACTGAGCCTCTGACGCTCTCACTGGCCGAACGAAATGCAACAATGCAAACACTGTTACTTCACGTCTGTTTTCTGTGATAGGGTGGAACTACCCCGGGCGAGTCAACCCATTCATGCTGAAGCCAGTAATTGCTTCAACGTGTCTCTACCACCTACATTTTTTTTTTATGCACGAATAAATGATGGCAAACAAGGTCCATTAAAACAAATCCGGACTGTCTCGCTTTTGACCCACTTTCCTTCCGAGTTCTTTCTGGATAGTCGTTTTACTTCTGTTATTTCTAATTCGCTTTCTAATATATTCTTTAGATAGTCATCCTCCATTTCCAATTCTATCTCCCTGATTACCCCATACGAAAAACTTACTTCACTGGTCATTTTACAAATCCAACCTTTTTGCTTAAGAAATTGACACTGCATAAACTCTTTTGCTGCATTTAAGCTTGTAAAGCGAATAAGAATCTTAAACGGACTTTTGTATTTAATTTCTGATATCTCTTGAAAATTTTCCTTTTTCAACAATCTAGCCAAGCCAATTTGTTTCGGTAATTGCTCCATAGAAATAATGGATACTTCAAAGTACTTTGGATTTTCAATTTGATCACCTTCTATGTTATCTAACCAATTCTTCAAACGAGACACTTTGTCTCCTTTATCACCAGATGGATTGCTACCATTACCTATCTTTATTCTTTTATTTTTTCCAACTCTAGTAAATCCTTCTAAGTTATCATCCTCATTAGAATCCGACCTTGGTCTTCTTGTCCCTCCCGAAATAATATCGTTATCGTCCCACTCTAATTCGTTATTACAGTCTTCATGAATCTGAGCTCGAGTCACTATGATAGAACGCCTCGAAACATTGTCTTCGCCGGATATATCTCCACGAGACGACATCTTTTTTTTTTTGTAGAGTATTTTTCGATTTTTATTTTTACTAGGTTTTATTTTATTTATTACATTGTCACAAAGTAATTATAATTGAAAACCACACTGATTTTAAATGTAAACACTTTAAACGTAATAACAATTATTATTAATATGAGAACAAAAGCGTACGCACTTCACTGCACGGATGCCTCGCGTGAACTGCAGTCCTTTAGTTAGATAAAGACTATCGGTGTTATTAGAAAAAAAGTTAAATTCGTATTGAATACTTGCTTTTCGCCATCTTGCTCTTTTGTCTCGCTTTGGTTAGGTCAAATTAAACTTGCGAAAAAGGATAACGCGAACTGGCGAACGCGGTAAATTTAATACGAAACATTTTTAAAGCAAGTATTAAATACGTATTTAATTTCTTTGTTATAACACAGACATGGTTTAAGAAATAAAACAACAAAAAATATCGAAACTAGTGGGCGCCCAGTGGTCGGCATTCGACCATAGTTAATTGTTTTTTTAAAGTTTGAACTTTATTAGAGTTCTTTTGTCAAAGGGTATATATAACTTCTATAATCAAAGATTTTCATAATGGCTACTCAGTTATTTGCTATTTGCCATGATCGTTATTATATAATCATAAAAAAAATCTATGCGTAAATGAAAATTAAAATTAATTATTTAAATTGGAAACAAAAACCACGTGGTAAAGCTCAAATTTTAACCAAACATAACTTTACGAAAATAAAGAAATTTATCGCAACCCATGACACATTTTTCAATTAATTTTACACGACACCATTGGGTGGTATTTCTGGGTGATATTGAATTAAATGTAGTCTGTTCATTATGAGAAATAGTGATATGCCCAGTATCATTGTTTGGAAAAGTAATGGATGCACAATACAATCAAATAGTGAATCCAAGACAAAGACGTTTTTAATACTACCATTAGCTTTTGAAAATAAATTCTTTTTTGTTGATACATGAGGTTGAATTGCAACATTGTAACCGCGGAAGTCTAAGTCATGGATTACTTTTATGAACAAAATTCTCATCTTGATTATACAAAGTATTATTTGGCTCATGTTTTTATTACTTCTTCATTTGAAGTGAATTCACCATAAAAAATAATGAACATTACAATAATAGTTATATTTTATAATATCATTGTTGAATGTAGGATGAAAAATGGTAATTAGAACCTAAGAGTAAAAAATATATATAGTCAAGCATAGCAACCTCCTTCACAACCTTTTTTGAAGTTGACTGAACCGATTTTGACGGGAATTTCACTGGCAGATAGCTAAAATTACAGCGGGTGACATAGGCTACTTTAAATTAGACTAATTGTTAATCGCAGTTTTGTCCGCAAAGGTATCTCGAAAACGGTTGGACACATTTTCACAAAACTTTCACCAACAGATAGTGGGCATCATAACAAGTAATTCAGTCTATTTTAATTTAGACTAGCTGTTAAACGTGGCTTTGCCCCCAATGCTATCTCCAAAATCGTTAAATTGATCTTCGCGAAACTTTCATTGTCAGATAGCTGACCTTATAAAAAGTAATTCAAGCAATTTTAGTTTATACTAGCTGTTAACCGTGGCTTTGCCGACAGTACTTTCTCCAAAAGGTTAGACTGATTTTCCGGGGCCTTTACCTTACCTTATAAAGAGTAATTAATGTTATTCCATTTTAGACTAGCTGTTACCCGTGACTTTGTCTGTATGAAATTTAGCAAGATTTCAACTCATTTTTTATTTTTAATTAGAGAAATAATTATCAAAGGGGTCTTCCTAATAGGATTTTAGATCATAAACGTATTATGTAAAGGAGGTCCATAATACAATTTCTTGCAGAACAGACAAGCGTTTATTTTTTGTATAGACACAAAATCGTAATTATAATGACAAAGTAATGTAGATGTAAATCTTTATGATAATATTTTGAGTTATTGTTTCATTAGTTCCTTACACAGTGTAAGTGGGCACGAAGATAGTTATATGGTGGGTTAAAATCTCAAATATGTTGCTGAAGGTAAACCTCACTGGGTACGTTGTTAGTATTTATATATCTATTGTATACATTACATACTACTGTAAGTGGCGTGCGTGTCGTACTTAGAATTGTTTTTAAAGAGCATTTCTATGATTGTACATAGTCTCACAAGTTTATAATTCTTTAATACAATTAAAAAAAAGAGTGTGGAGCCGCGGGTACATCTAGTTATTAGTGTTTACTCTTCTGTACTCAGGGGGCCTAACCAAATTGCTTATCGACAATCACTAACGCAAATAGAAAACGGAAAAATGTATGGAGATGACATATTGAACGCTATATCACGTGATTTTATCATCACGGGATATATCGTACATCCATAAGCAACTTGGTTAGGCCCCCAGGTTTGTAAGGTGCGCTTAGAACCACGCACTGGCACAAAAGGCATTACAACTTTGTTCCTAGTTGTTCCCGTTATATCCGACTTTACCATTGTGGTTCTATTTGAAATTGCTTTTACAAATAAATTGTTAATTATACTTAACTTTAGACATCTGATATACTTACTATGCTACTGGCTGCCCTTTCTTAAAATTTGAAAAATATTTTTTTATTTTGGAATAGAATGGAACCGGAATTACCATAGCAGTGCATAGCAAAATATAAAGCAAAAAATAAAAACAATTTCAAAAAGAGCTAGTCTAAAGAAATTTACCAAAATGTTCTTGATTATTTTTCGGTTCGTACCTAGTTTTGGATCAGAACAGAAATCTATAAATTGTAATGAAATTAAAATGAGATTTCTTTGAAAATGTATCCTTTCCAATAAAACAGAAATTTCGAAATTCATTTATAAATGACTAAGTCTAAGGAATTTCCTAAATATAATAAAAACACATTCAAATTGAAAATCCACTTTTTGAAGTCAGTTAAAAATAGCTAAACGTCCTTTTCATCGAATTAATAACGAAACTACTAAATACTCATGTAACAATATTATCATGGTATAGAATAGAATTGCGTTATAAAAATAATTTCATATTTGATTTTTAGTTGCTGTTTACTATATTATCTGGAGTAACATCGGTCATTGTGATAACGAGGATGCAAGTACTTCTGAACTGAACTCCACTTTGGATGACAACGCTACTTTTTGCAAGTTCGTATTGATTAAAATAAATTATAGGCTAAATTAACACGCGGCTAAAGATGAAAGTACATTAAAAAATACATCATAAAATAAACAAAGCTTACCCTGAAATTTAGTGTATAGTTATTTTAGTCTTAATTTATATTTTAAAAGTGAGTTTCATCAGGATTTTTTGCATACAGGTCTAGCTAGATATACAGATGACATAGAATGTCTTTCATCCCAAAAAAAGTACTATTCTTGAGAGTTATATCAAATCTACATTAAAGCGAGTGAAGTTGTAGGCAAAAGTTATATATGTATATAATCACTATAAGTTGCTAATTCGCTTTCATGAGAAAAGGAACTTTTATAACAAAATTACAATAAGTTCAATCATTTACAAGTAATTTTCACATTTAGTATACACTAGCGGGTCCGGTGGACCATGATAATGAAAATAGAGTCAGACCGCAGGGCAACATACCGGGTTTAATTATGAATCTAAACCATTATCGAGTCCACTGGAACACATAAAAACATCATTTTTTTTTTTCGAAATGACTACGCTATTGACCCAACAAGGTCTTAACAGCTTCACCGAACTACGTGACAAAAAAAAAAAAAACATCAAAATCTGTCCAACTGTCTAGGAGGACTTCGGACATATACACACGACCAGGATAATTATATATATATAAAGATAAGAATGTGCATGAAATGCTTAATGTAACTAACGTATTTAAGTTGATAATTATTAATACTGTGTCCAACTAAATACTCGTAGCTTTCGAATTGCACCACCTTTGCCATTGCGTCACCTTTTTTTAGGAAATATAATGAGTATAGTGAGCTATTCTTAAAATATAGATACATGCCCTCAGATATTTCTTTTTAGATCTATAAAATCGGGAATATTCTAACGTACATTGTTTTGTTATACCTCAAAAAGATTAGGCAGCGTTTTCTGTGAAAACTCCCAGGCGGTTTGGCTTTTTCCGCATGTCCAACAATTATCGTTATATTTCAAAAAAAATACGCAATATCTTGACAATTGTATACCTAAACCTTCTCCATGAATCACTTTGTCGGCTGGAGAATACAGTGTGAAAAACTGTTCAATACTTTTTGACTTTATCGCCAATAGACCGCCAAACGTGGCAGAAGACTTTGTTTTATACTATGTAATGATATATATTTGATTTAATATAATAATAATATAAATAGACTGTAAACGTACTAATATTGAAACAAGTCTCTTTCCGAGAAAACCGCGGGTCATTCACCACGACAACCTACGATATATTTGTTATTTGAAATATCAACAGATTAATACTTATTTTTCCCACTCGATAACGTACTACGCAAGTATTTCTCAAATGATATCTGGCAAATTAACACGTAATAGAATAACATTTCCAGACATTTCTATCGACCGTAATATACATAAAACTAAACTTGTTAATTCTAAGGAGCGTGACAAAAAACATACACTTATCTAATGAGTAGTATGAGAAATGATTGTCAAACGAAATCATGAATATTTTTTCCGCTTCGTTAAACAGTCTCTTTATAGTATTGCACTTTTGATATGACTATACAAAGTTATCAACAATTTATGATAATTCTACGCAGTTATAGTGTAATGCTAATCGGTATTTCTTCTTACAGAATCCCAACAGCAAGTGAAGATAATGACTTTATAAGTAATATGGTCATTCATGCAGATTGTCATGCATCCAATAAAGGTCTTTTCCTTGGATTGATTGTCACCGTAATGATTGTAGGAATGCTTATTATTGCCGCCGTTTTGAGTAGCGGGTGAGTAAAGTTGTACTCGTTATATCGTTTTCAAATTTATCAAGAAAAAATACAGAAACTGATATGAAGTTACTTAAGACAGCATAAATATTTTTACTAGAATGGAACCATCAAATATCGGATGTAAGTACTGAAGTAATGGCATACTTAGTCCTGACACATACTGTCAGTCAATCAAAGTATATGCAGTATTCAAAGCAAGATATGATATTTTTTTTTCCTCGAACTGACTACGCTATTGACCTAGCAAGGTCTTAACAGCTTCACTGGACTACTAATGCGAGCGCTTAAGGCACTCAGCCGATTTTATTTTGGCAACCAGCTCAATGGTGCACGGCACACCTCGGCTTGGCTGTTGCCTGTTGCCTGATATGATATCTGTAGGGGAAAGTGGGGGAATTGGGAACACTTAACTTCAAACGCTAAAAAATATTAGAAAAAGGTTATAAACTAAATCAAATTTTATTGCTACATAAACTTTAGTTATCTATGTACTTAGTAGTCATAAAACGTTGTTTAAAACATTGCCGTTCCTGTTTGCCCGATACCCTATGGGGTAATTGAGATCATCCCGTGGGGGAAAAGGGAATGGTATGAGAAGACAGACGTTTGATCGATCTTTCTTACGTAATTAGAAGGCATCTGAAATAATTTATAAAGTTTAAATATTTTTACACAATCAACCAGCAGTTCTATGGGTAATTAGGAGGGTAAGGGGTAATTGGGAACGTTCAAAATTATCTAACTAATACCGTTCCCAATTACCCGAATCAGTGAATATACATAAAAATGGCCGCCATTTTCAAAAGCATTTTTCATTAACTTCAATCTATGTTACATTTGAAAACAGATACTGCGTGTATGATATGAGCAAAAACATAATACCTTTGAACTCAAGAATATGATACTTACATGCGTTATAACTGATGACAAAAATTATATCGAAAATACAAAAATAATTGTTCGACTTACAGTGACAAAACTAGTGCGTCCTTTCAATCCTACTTTCGCATACGCTATGAATGGCTCTCCATTCAGCCGTAGAATAGGTTCGCGACAGTGTAGTACGGGGAGATGTACTATTTATCTAACTGTTCCCATTTACCCGTCGCTCTCGATTACCCCACTCTCCCCTACTCGACTAATGTCCGGTTTCTGAGATACTCCGTTAAACTATCAATAGTTATTGACTCAACAAATTTGTCCATAAGATAACCCGTCAAATGGCCCGTTGAGTTTTACTGACATTTATCGTATGATCGTTTGTTCATAAACGCAATTTGACAAAAGTTATCGAACCGATAACGCTATTGAACAGATAAACTACAATTGAAGTACCTCAAAAACCGGGCAATTATTGCTTGTACATTACTGTCGGCCCAATAAAACTACTTTTTTTACATTAGTCACCATGAAAATGCTATTCAAAAATTACGAACACAAAAACAAATTGTCAGTTTCAGGTCTAAATATTCATATTGACAGATGCCTATTTGAGATGATCTTATTTAACAGAGTAATAATTAATACAGAGTAAATAAAAAATCGCGAATATTTACACAATTATGAAGTGCTCAGATTTTGTTTTTTTCTGGTGGTAATTAATGAAAAAAGAAATCGTTTGATTATTTTAATTTAGTTATTTTGTTATAGCAAGGTACAAACATTTTATCACCCCGCTTGAATCCATCTTCTAACTATAAATATATGTTTAGTGAAAATACTGTTTCTTTGAGATTCACTTACATCAAAACTACTGAACACCTCGGCACAGGACCAGGCTACTTTTTTGGATTCGATTAACACTCTGCCATTTTTAATGCCCAACGAAGCGGGCGGCTAACACTGGATATATGTACACTATATGTAAATTGAACCTCGCAGTGACAAAATGAATCATCAATAGATCAACGACAATAAAACATGAATACTCTATTTTACCATAAGATTTTATAAATACGTACATTATGATAAGATGACTTTGTTTTGGGGTGTCACGTTTTAAAATCTGCCAGTGTATATTATATACCGATACGGTTGCAAACAAACATGATAGCAGTAACTAATGATCTCACAGTGGTCACCATTGTTTTGAATTGTACTTTGCTTACCATCAGGTACAGTACAGCTAATTTTAACATGTGCAAATAAACAAAGAAACTATTTAAAATAAGTAGGACAGAGGATTTTACTAAAAATATAACTGCAGCATACAATTTCAGATGTAATTATACCAGGTGATTGTTTAGACAGTAGCAATATTTATGGGGACACTCTGCACTTGATTGTCGTTCTAAATCAATAAGAAAATGGGTGCTCAATATTTGACCTAATTATCTAGAAAGATACAAAAATTATACACAACCCTCTACGCGTCTAAGTTAAAACACAGTATCAATGACTGTCGGGTGATATCACTTTCACTTGAAAGAAAACGTGGCAACGTCAGAAACAAATCAAAAGGGTTTATTGCACGTTTTATTATCAAAAGTTATTAACTCCGCCCATTTTGGCTTTTGGCACCGGTCATTGCACTTAGGTTTATTATTTTATTTACACGTTTGTAGCTATTGAAATAGCTTTTGAAAGTCTTTAAAGAAACTTTTACTTAAGTTTTCTAGGTTGTTTATTAGTATTTGTTTTAATATTATCACGACCGTGTAGTGTCATATCCTAGAATACTACGAGTGTCTGTCTAATCTTTCACCTGGTGCAGTTGTAAAAATTATCCATAATATTTCTACATTCCTTGAGAAGAATGCATAATAGTTAACAATTGAATTGTAATTTAAATGATATTTAAAGTCAACATAACCATTTTCAGGAGTTTTGCTGAGGTTGGCTACCTTCTAAACGATTATACAAGACTGGCGCTGCACATACTTCTACTATTTTGCGTTGTCATAGCTTTTAATCAACTGAGGAAATTGGATATTAATGAACATCCTATTTCTCTTCTCGACGACGTTCTTCTCTTTATATGCCTGCCAGCTTTTTTCATGGAGACAATATTTTCAATGATCGCTACCATTAGTATTTTGAACATTGTGAAAACCACAGATTACGTCGTAATGGTAAGAATAAGAAATATAATTATGTCACTCCAATTGATTTAAACAAATACCCAATTATAACAAGTTCTTATAATATTTTTTATTAAAATCAGCGAGTTCTTAGTTTATAATTGATCAAAGTTTGACGCACGTCTTCCCTTAAAACTGAGGCATACTCCAGATAAAGTATTGACTTATAATGAAGCTTTTGTTATTATTTTAATTTCTAAATAAACATCCAGTATTTTATAATTAATAAATTGTCTACAATCAATTATTTTTTTTTAGGTTATACAAATTTTGATTCAAACACCACTCATTATGGATGGTCTCCGACGTTGCAGCAATACCAAAAAATTGCGCCGTAAAAAGCCTGGCCGAGAAGTGCTGATGTTTTTAATCATCACAAACGTGGTCATGTGGCTTTTCTACACCTTCTCGTACAAATCTCCTGAAAGCCTTGACGAAAGATATGCTTTCTATGGCAAAGTAACATGGTCGATATTAGGCCACGTGAGCTTACCATTAATAATGTTCTACAGATTCCATTCCAGTGTCTGCTTCGCTGACATATGGAATTCTGCGTACAATCCTGGCTCTGAACATTAATTATAATCAAACCTTCCTTAAATATTATTGTAGTCAATGCTAAAGTTCACCTAAATAGCTTTATTTCGAATTCGAGAAGTAAAATTGTCTAAGTACCCGCAAATTAAACTTTAACAACAAGAAGCTAAATGTAATCCGTTAGACTTTCCTGTATGTGCAAACATATCTTTAAGTTTTAATAATATAGGATAGTATGATAATTGGATTATCTGTATTATTTATTAATACTGCTTAGTCATAGTTTACACTATAATAGTGTATTTATGTAGTACATGTAATTAACATAACAAATGTAACTGTAGATATATAATAAAGTAAGATAATAGGTGTAATGAATGAAATATAGTTATAGAAATGTAGTATATTACTATTAAAACGTTAATATGTATAGTTTATGTCGTCATATCTTATTGCATTAAAAAGTGAATGTTCGTGATGTTTAATTTTTTCCTTTGTTATCTGAATTACATTTCTAATTTAAGAAACAAACATTCTATATTTTATTACTTGACTGAACAAAGAAAGATAATACTTTTTGGTGTACTTACATATGTGTGTTGTTCTTTCACATGCATTATAGCTTTTAAGCTTGCTAAGCTAAGCTTAAAATCTATTAAGCGTTTTAACGCTTAATAGATTTTAACACATGAAGTGTCATGAGAGTAATCTTAATCGTGGGAGTTTTTAACCTTTTTTCACATTATAGTCTTGTAACTTATATATCGTACAAATCTCTAACTGTAGTAATTTCTAAAAACGGCTACTATACCTAAATATTGACTATAAAATTGTAAATAACAATACATCGCTAATACTTGTATTGACAATATCCAATAAAGTTAAATTTTATCAATTTACTATCATTATTTACTATGCAAATGGGAAATATCTTCAGTCTAATTTGATTACCAAACATTAATAATTCGTTGTCTAAATTTAGAAATTCCATCTACCGTATAAATAGTCATATTCTGCGATTATGATTTGCGGTTTCATACGCTATAGGTAACCACAAAACCCATATCAACAGAACGCCTTAGTGGACAGACTCTAAGAGCCCGTTAATTAATGTTGTGGCCCATAACACAATTATTGAATATTAGGTTAAGTACTCGGACGGTCCAGAAGCGCAACCGGCAACACACTTAGCTTGCACGATGCCTTCATACAAATTAGTTACCTGATGCCATCTCCGCCCTGAGTACTTATTACGTTACCATAATATTATAAAGACGATGAGGAATTTATTTTATACTAGTTTAACTTGTATATTGTAGATTTAAATTTCTATCTTCTATCAGTGACTATCTTTACATGCAACGCCTATTTATAAATTTTTTTCCCTTTTTTTAGTTTTAAAGATTGTGTTAAAATATATTTGTATTAAAATTTATTTTATTTTACCATGAATTACCACTAGGACTACCCTTGCAGTTGTCGATTCCTTTGCCGTATAACCGATTATCATAATAATTAGAAATCACATATTAAGGTTATGTATATATATGTATATAAGCCACTAAAATGTCGAATTTGTTTGACTTTTGTAGGTTTACTTAAAATATGTAATATTGATTTTTGTTGTCTCTATTTAACAAAGTCTAAAAATAACGCCATTGGAGTTTTTGGCGAGATTTTAGTCTGTCATGTAGTGGATTTTATATTTTATTCATAATCTTGTGTTATTTGACTCTATATTTTGTAAATTTTGTGGTGTTTTACGTAACGTAGTTAGTTTATTGTGCATAGGTGAAGTGAATGGAAAATAATACCATGGAGCATGAAATTCTGAGATGCCACAAAAACCCCCTGGAAGGTTCTAACAAGGAATCCACCATCATGTTAGAATATTGACTGACACGACGCTTAATATTGAAGTAATCGCACGAAGCTTGTAATATTATTGAATACGCGACATTGGCAGTAATAACCTGAAAGATTGTTTGCCAAAAATAAAGTTTAAAAAAATGCCATAGAATGTACAGTCCTTTAAGTGTCATTATTTATAGTACACACTGTATGAAGGTTTGAACTTAGAGAGTATTAACTTCTTATTTATTACATAAAACTCATTCATTTCGAATTACTGAGAGGAGTCGAAGCGACAAATGAGATTCATGAAACCACGTCGATGGTTGCCGTTGATTTAAAATCGCAAATACAATCAGTTCCAGAACCGTTGTTGTCGTGTCACAATATAAGGTACATCTTACTTCTCCCTCTAGTCAATTACATAAGACCATTTATTTAGAACTTCGAAGATTTCATACACTTAAGAATATAACACACTATTCCACATACATAATACATTATCACCTCCACACACGTGCACGCCCACACGCTTACACATGAAAGTGGAAGGGTTTTATTTTTTTCCCTTATCGAACTGAAAAAATTCTAATTTTCCGATAATAAATACATGGAGGAGTTGTTGAGGCGTGTATGCTTGGTACACATATACGTCTCAACAACTCATACATATATAAATAGTTAGCTAGGTTAGCTAAGATAGGACGCGATTTGCATGGAACAGGCAACAGCCAAGCCGAGGTGAGCCGCGCACCCTTGAGCTAGTTGCCAAAAATAAAATCGTCTGAGTGCCTTACGCGCTCGCCTTAGTAGTTCGGTGAAGCTGTTAAGACCTTGCTAGGTCAATAGCGTAGTCAGTTCGAAAAAAAAAAATTCACATACATAACACACGCTAATCTAAATTTGGCACACCCTTTGGGAATAGTGCTTCTTTCTGACTAGAAGGTACGCTATATCCATTTTTTAACCGTGACAACGTGAATGCAAAATGTATATAAAGCCGTGTAGGGTTTAGAGTCGATTTCAGTCGCTAGCTAAACTTACAAATAAAAATAATATGTTTGCTATATTGAAGATGTTTACTCTGTTTAACAAGACAGATATAGAATTATATTTTCTTGTTTTTACAATATAAATTAAAAATGATACGAAACGAAGTTTTTAACAGGTCGGTAGGAAGGTAACAGACACACCGACACCTGTGTCTACTACACCAATGTGGCTGACGACGCGGTTAGTAGGTTCATCCATTGGGCCGTGGACGCTCCTGCGCAGTTTATTGTCGATTACAACCTAGAGATGGCCATAAACGATAAAATGCAACCACTATTAAAACAATAATGTCATAAAATAGTTAATAGTTACATAAAATTAAATAAATAAATATAAAAAAATTGCTCACGGCTACGATTTTTGACGTCGTCATATCACATGAAACAGGTGCGGACCAAGAGTCTGCAGAATTTAAAAGAAGAAATTAAAAATAAACGGGCCGTTAGAGTAGTTAAGTGTGAAAAAGCGTACCAATCAAACAAATACATAAACAAACTCATATTACCGTTTATAATATTTGTAGGGATTAGAATTAGGTTTTCTACTGCTTTTATAACACAATAATGTACAAATTATGAGTGCAGGTTATTATGAAGTGAACGTATAACTTGATGTATCTCGCTACATATTCACTTAACCTATTTACCTGGAGGTGCAGTACCTTTTTGCCGTCAATATAGAGACGGTGTTTCCTGTAGTATGCCTGTCGACTACATAGTAATTGTATTTGCTCAGCATGTTGCTTCCCGATACTATCACCTAGACATGACCTGATTACATTATACTGGAATCTGATACCTGTTTTAATATGAAAATATACTGAGAGAGTGTAAAATATATATGATAGACTAGATGACCTGGTGTACTTCGTATCAACTATCTTAACGAAATGAAAACTCTGCCTTCGCTAAAAAGATAAAAATTTTGATCGGTAATGTCAGACTTTGCCATTTTCATAGGTTGTTATACAACACAAAATGTCATAAAAAAATTTCATCAAATGTCTTTAAAAAGATAATGTGAGTCTAATAGAAAAATAGTTTTAAGATTATTAAGTAGCTATGCATTGCCCATTTCGCTAAAAGTGGATCGAACGGCAGGACAACCTAAGTACAAGTCCCCGTTCTTGCAGCTTTCTATTATGTTATGCTGAATGTAAAACAATAACCGCTGATTGCTTCCATTTTTTTAATTTGGTCAATTCTTAATCCGAACAAAACGCATTTATAGTGCTAAGCTACAGAAAATTCATTTCAAGAACAAATTTACGTCAAACCAAAAACACACTGGATGACAAAATGGAGAATTTCAATTTTTAAATATAATCCCCCGAAGAGCTAAAAGAAGTAGAAATGATTAAAGGGAGTCAGGAGCAAAACATGGTCGGTGTTCTGGTACAGACTTATCGGAGTCACCAGTACTTACCGTCACATCGCCGTTGCATCCCGTCGAGCCGAGTTTTATCAGCTCGCCTGCTTTGCCTTTGCCGTCAGATTGATCGATATGTCGCCTAATGATCATAGTTTTCATAACTCTCGAAATTTATAAATTAAAGTTTACCTACAATAAATGTATTATATTCAATTGAAGTTTATTTCTTACGCATTCCTACAAAACCGATATTGTGTGTGTGAAATTTCTCAATAAAGACTTTTTTATTTGTCTTCCAAACAATGACAACTATCAATATATGTCAATACAATGACACATGTTTCTAAATGAACCAACAATGACAACCATCAAAACTATTAAAATTTAAATACGCGATAATCCGAGATCCATGTAATTTGGATATTTGTTCTTTATTTAACATCCTTAATTTAATATATTCTTCAGTTGATATCGGACCTGATTCTACCGTATGGAAGTGACAAACGTCAAAAGTTTGACAGGAAAGTGAGTAGATCATTTTATATGGGTAAATGAAATTATTGTTTTTACTATCTTCCTCGTATTTTTTCCATATTTTCTCACCTTTTAAACCTTCCCTGAACTACGAACATTTCATCACCAAAATGAGCTAAATCGGTCCAGCCGTTCTCGAGTTTTAGCGAGACTAACGAACAGCAATTGATTTTTATATATATAGATATATTTTAGAACCAGTATTCAATAAATCGTTTAAATCAAACAAGTTAACTGCGTCTGTCTATGTATTCCTATAGTTCCTGTTCAGAAAAACTGATTTTGATAAAGTTTCACTACAAATTAGAGAATTTATATATATAATGTTTATATATAGTATAATACATCCATGGGATCTTTAAGGAAGGTTGAGAAAAACCGTTGTCTTCAAGAGTTAGTAACATCTTTAAGATTTTTCTTATTGCTGGAAATACCTTTTAGCTATTCTAATACACTTTTTTATATTATGTAGGAGGCAAACCGACAGGCGGCTCCCCTGATGTTAAGTGATCACCGCCGTCCATAGACACCAGCAACACCAGAGGAGTTGCAAGTGCGTTGCCAGCCTATGTTTGGGGGAATGGGGGAAGGGAGAGAAGAGGGAAGTGGAAGGGAGAGGACAAGTGAAGGGAAGGGGAAGGGGGAAGTGGGTCTCCGGCACTCTCACTGACTGAACGAAACGCAATAATGCAAGTACTGTTACTTTACGTCGGTTTTCTGTGAGAGGGTGGTACTACCCCTGACGAGCCGACTGTGTACACTGTGAGTTGACCCTAAAATTGAATAAAAATATTTAGTAGACGCATGATGTAGAAATAAATCTCAACGATACGATGAATATGCAATTTATAAAAGGAATATTAACTTATCTTTCTCAAAAAGGTATAAATAAAAAAGATTTCAGAAAGTTATCACAACAGAATTTTATTTTTTTGGTGCTGCAACTGAACCGTCGCGAATGGTAAAACAATTTTAAAGTCATTTTTCTATGTCGTAATAGCAATATCAACGTTAGTAACACTCCCGAAATTTCAGCTCTAAAGAAAATGGATTAAAGTTGATATTTCGTACAATATTTCTGAGAGTTCTGACTTTTATCTGTGGAACAGTTTTCGGAAAATATGATCCGCGAGTAAAGCAGTAGGGCACGGGCAATGCGCGACGGACGGATATGCGCTCCGCTGACCAATGCCACTGTTGTATAATTGTTTCCGATCTCTCCTGAATAACCACCGCGTTGTATTGACAAAATTTGAACACGTGAATGGTGACTGATAAAGGCATTCAATGCTTCGTTGACCTTTTCCTCTGTATGGGAGCGAAAGTTTAGTTCATTTTACGAAATTTTATATAGGTAAAATGTAATATTTTAAAACGTATAAAAGTGTATCGTGTGAAAATTCAACATAACATCAGGTTAATGTTAGTGTTGATGGCTCATATATGCGTCGCACTATATGGCTATATAAAATCTTGTATATTTTTATATTGTTACTAGCTGTTTCCCGCGGCTCCGCATGCGTTTTTTGAATGTATGAATTAAATTTAAAATTGTTATTACATGTGTAAATAACAATAATACTCTTTCAAAAATATTTGTAAGTATGACACGGCACATCATCTACAGTAACAGGTAACATTTACATTATATATGTGAATACTAATAGTGTATCGAATGGGATGGGATTTATCATAAGCCACATAGCTGGAACTTTAAACTACTATCTATGTATCACTCTCAGTGCTCACTTACACTATATAAGAAAGTAATGAAAATATTAAGCTATACATTATCGAACAATATGTGTTCAATCTTTTATTATATAGATATAATATCGGGTATCGTCTGCTGAACTCGCTAGCTTAAAATTAAACAACTAATTAGTTAGTTATTTGCCCGTAAAATTCCCGTTCAAATATTACTTGTACTCCGTTGAAGCTGTTAAGACCTTGCTAGGTCAATAGCGTAGTCATTTCTAAGAAAACAAAACCGTTCATATAGGTCCAGCTGTTTCGGAGATTACCCGGAACAAATAAACAAACAGATATATCGACAGAATTAAAAAAAATGTTGATATTTGTAGCACCGCAGATATATGTCTTCATCAAAAAGTATTTATTTGAATATTATATACACACGCTTTATTCTTATAATACGTAATATATCACAAACTAAAAATTGGGAACAAAACTAACGTAGAATTAACTTTTTGAGGAGTTTTTGACGGGATTTCAGTCTGTTATGTAGGGATTTTATATTTTATTCATAATTTTGTGTTATTTGACTCTATATTGTGTTAAATTGGCGGCGTTTTATGTAATAAGGTTTGTTTATTATGCTAAGTGAAATAAATGAAAAATAATACCACGGAGCATGTATTCTGGGGTCTTGAAAATTAAGAAGATAAAAATTTACGAAAAATTTTATATAAGATTTGGCGCTTATATATAGAGAATACATAAGAACTACCTATATTGACAATTTCAGAATTGGCAGTATGGATAATTCCTTCGCCTGTATTGTGATGGACGAATATTATTACTACTAACCTTTTAGAATAGCAGCACAAAATAGACTTAAAAATGTTTGCGATAGCAACGTACTACTTATAATCAAAAATTGGAATTAAAAATAACCTAGAATAAACTTTTGAACAGGAACACAAAATAAACCCTAATAATATTTCCGATAGAATGTTATCATGTTACCATGGCAACGCATATAATACTGACACTGAAACGCAGCGGATGCTCTAAAAATAGCCCGATTTTGAGACATTCTTCATTAGTGCTCCGCTCCTATTGGTTTTAATGTGATGATATGTAGCCTATAGCTATCCTCGATAAATGAGCTATCTAACACTGAAACTTTCAAATCGGACCAGTAGTTCTTGAGATTAGCGCGTTCAACCAAACAAACAAACAAACAAACTCTTCAGCTTTATAATATTAGTATAGATATATTCAAAATCTCGGAAACGGCGCCAGCAATTTCTGTGAAACTTAGTACGTAGGTGGCTTCGGGGACGATAAATCGATATAGCTAGATTTCATTCATAGAAAACGTTTTTATCTGAGTTTTCAGGCAATGAAAAAATATAGCTAAAATATAAAGGTAAATTTCGCCGCCGCTATCAAAACACAAATAGTTCAGATGGAAATCGGCTTCTTCGAAAGGCCGCACCCTAACCCCAGTTCAAATCCGAATGTCAGCAAAAGAGAGGTATTTTTTTAATATTTTCTTTTGGTAGAAATTGCCAATTTTGTGAGGCAAACCTAAAAGTTTATTTTAATTAAAAAATATTTTTAAAGAACCGAGCTAGGCTCGGTCGTCCAGGTACTTGTAATTAAAACGTACAATTTCGTAAGCGGTCGCCGCTACTATATATAGTTATTATTACATATAGTTCTTAGGTATAGTTATTAGAACACAATAGGACATTACAATGCTCGGTACCAGACTGCGGTCACGGTTCAAGCAGCAACCGTGGTACAGCGCCCGCGCACACCGGAAGGGAGTGACGCTTACGAGAACATCACACCGGAAGCGTCCCCAAGGCCCGTGACCTGGGATCGCGCAAATGCGCTTTGTAATCGGTATACAACACACGAAAGTATATCATCTCATTGCCCGTGATCAAATGTGATTTTTAACAATTTAGAGTGCCTGAGCTCGTAATATAAAAAATAAAAAAAATAAATTTAATTAATCTATAAACAACGTCACTTAAAGATTTCTTGTTGAAATGAGAGAAACTTATTGGAAGTGTATTAACGGTTGTGAAGAACTCTTTATACCGCATTACGTGTATTCGTGAGCATCGGCCGATATCAAGAGGCAATCAAAGTCTTTGCATCCTCAACATTCAAGCAAGGCAGGTGATTTATTTTATTTACCCATCACTACTACTGTAGAACTAACACAATAAATGTTTTATTACATTGAATAAGGATTTATCTGTGTCTCTTATCACCTGTGTATTTATGAGTGTAATTATATCGTAAAATATTGATTTATTACATACATTGTAATTTAAAAAAGGTTCATTAACAAATCTATAGTTTTTTCTGTGCTTTTAATTTATTTACAAAATGCTGTGACCTAACGATAAATATTATAAAGACACATCTAGATTACAATGACATTTTGTATTGAAAATGAATAAATTGTCAACAGACTTTAATAACATTTTTAACGAATTTAAAGACTGCACAAAAAATGCGTGCGGAGTTGCGGGCAGTTAATAATACTTAATACGAATAAGACTTAGCTATGGCCATAAACCATAAGCAGAATATCACTTAATAAAAAAGTTTTTGGAATACACTACTTATGTATCGATTTTCATATATATTCATATGAATTGAATAAACTACTACAGTTTAAACTACTATATAAATTTGTCTCGAGTATTGTCCAAAAATTAACTTGAAATAATGCTCCAAATATCATATATTTTAATATCATAATAAAGGAATGTTTTATATATAATTGGTGTAGTATTTGAAGTTTAGCTATACATGTTTGTACTTTTTCGAGTTTCGTAAAAAAAAATTGAATATTTTTTTAGAAATGTCTATCTATTTTTATGAACACGCATCACTACTAAAGTAGTGGGTTCACAATGAAACCATAACAATATCTTCGAGAATAACTTAGCCTTTGTTTCATTAAAATCGGTTCAGTCTATCAAAAGTTATTGTAATTTTAATGACGACACTTACGTCAGAAAAGTAGATACGTAAATGGATTTAACATTTTATTATTTATTTATATTAATATTAACTTAATACAACTTAATATTAGTAAATGACTGTATTAATCGCTGTTTAAAGTTCCACGCGAACGAAGTCGCGTATAACATAAACTTCAAATGTTGGTATTAAATACTATTACTATTTATTTATGTAAACACATTCATGAATCAGTATGAACTTTAGTGTGCACATATTTATTTATAAGTTTTCATTTCTATTATGTGGTCATAAGTAAACACCTTTTTTTATTGTAGTACGATATAGTGACAGCACTGTGCCTCAAAGGTAGAGAAACATCGATACAATGCATCCACGATCATCGCTGTGATGCTGACATTTTTACGGTAAACCCTATCTGGACAAGAACTAAAATGGTCGCAACATCCTATCTTTGCCATACCGTGACGCTGTGGACCAATCTCCCAGCTAGTGTGTTCTCTCCTTCCTATAATATGGGGTCCTTCAAGCGCAACTTGAAGAGGCATTTACGCAGGCCGACATGACAGCGACGACCGATGAAGGATGACGTATCTCTCGGCAGTCGCCGTTGTTTTTGGATTGCACTGTACTTACCATCAGGCACAGTGCAGTCACTTTGCCATGCTACTATAAAAAAAAAACATAAAAACCTCTCGACATTTTGATGTACAGTACTTATCTCGAAATACAACACACTAGAATAAAGTCATTTTAATTGTCTTAATACATATTGTACAGTTGATACAATAGTACAAAATTCTTACGATATCAAGTCCTTCACACGAGGCATGAAGAAGCACTTTTACAGGTCGGCATGATAGCTACGAATGCCGATCTATTTAACACCGACAGTTGTTGTTTTTACTGTACCGTAATTACCATCAGGTTCTGCAGTCATTTTGTCTAGCTAGTATGAAAAGTAGTCAACGTAAAATTATAGAACTCTGCCGTTGTGCATGCATTACGTGAAAATTAATGGATAGATCTCATTCAAATTTTCTTAGATTCCCTTAGAATAATTTACTTACTTAGTCTTTATCTGACAAACAAAATGATCACAATACTTTCATTAAATTTTCCTTTACTCGCGCGTTTGTGTGTGACATAGACGGAAACATTTGATTCGTTTTTCCCTTTTTTTAATGCAAAACGCTGACGATTTGGGCTATTAAGTAGCTGTATGGTTCATGGCCTACTTGAAATGAGTCTAGCGTGATCATTTGTGCATACATTGATTGTGCGTATCTTGATACGACGCCGATCGATGCAGGGACATAAGTTATTATAAAATTTTTAAAAACTATGATTTTTATACCTACTACAGTTTTTGCGATATGCATGCGGAAGAAAGGAGAAGTAAACAGGCAATATTATTTACAAAAAAAAATAAGTGAGCAAAATATATTTTCGCTTTTCATTTTGTTTAATTTTTTTTCTCTGTACATAAAATACATTTTAAAAGTAATAAACTACATGGGTAAAGTCGCAGGTAGTAGTATATGCCTGTAACGGACAATTTAGAAAATACCAAACTAGAAAAATATAGAAGACAAACTCAATATGGCACTGTAATGTTTCCTCTAAAAGCAGTTTACTGACCGATACCAAAATCAAGTGACGTGGTCACATTGAGTTACTTATTACGTATAATAACATTTCTTACACCTAAAGTACTAAGGGTTCCGTGTTACTCGGTTAAATGTTATTACTTTTTCATATAAAATATACGGACAATTTCAGGTCAGATTTACAGTCTACTTTTTTTCGTGTTTTTTAATCGAAAATAATGGACACGTAATTTTTTTTTTAATGTGATACTTGAAAATTTCGCGATATGATTTTTTTAAAGTTCCGTACTCTGTAAAATCATTTCTTTTAAATAATAGCTATAAAAAAAGTTTCGATCACAAAATTTCCATTTTACTTTAATAGTGCGTAAGCGTACAAGCTTTAAAATAACTATAGCAGACTGACCATTTTTTTTTTTAAATATAGTATATTGTTTAAACAATTTTTTTTTTCAAACTTGGAACTATTTTATTCCCATTTTTATTTTTGATAGATTTTTGTTGAGCATTATAAAATATACGTGCAAAATTTTGGAGTAGAAAAATAAAAACTATAAGTGGTAAAAAATGTTTGAATTCGTTCCACGCGTCGTAGCGAGTGAGCTCGCTCGTTCCAGCTAGATACAACTACGCTTCATCTTGTACCCATATGTATTTCGAAATAAGATTATATAAATCTTAACCATAATATTTTAAGCAATAATACATCATTACCTATTATAATTGTCCTCTGCCACGTCTGTCTATCTGTGTGTTCGCGATAAACTCAAAAACTACGGAACGGATTTTCATGCAGTTTTCACTAGTAAATAAAGTGATTCATTAGGAATGTTTAGGTATGTAATTTGTCAAGGTTTTTTATTGTCATGGTAGGACAACATCCGCCAAGCCTGCTAGTGAATATAATAAATAAAACACTGAAAAATATACATACCTTCACATTACTACGTATTAATTCAATAAATTTTTGTTTTGTTTTATTTAGTCTTCAGACAAAAAAAAAGTTCATAATAACAGTGTACATTTGTTATTCTCTCCATTTTCCCTGTGGGTTGTTACAGTTAAATTACAAATATAATAAAACTGTAACAAGTCGAAATCTGTACATTTAATATTTTTTGAAAATTTTAATCAGGGTAGACTATGTTATCGATATAGAAGCCAAAAATAATCTTTTTACAATTTTTGTCTGTCTGTCTGTCTGTCTTTCTGTCTGTCTGTCTGTCTGTCTGTCCCTATGAACACGCATCACTCTGAAACTACTGAACCAATCTTGACGAAACTTGACATAGTGATAACTAATATTAGGAGATTACATGAAATATACTTTTTGTCCCATAAAACGCAAAGGGTTCTCCAGGATAAAGGATTAAAACCTAGAATCTAAACCCGTATTACTCTGAAATTACTGAACCAATTTTAACGAAACTTAACACAGTAATAACTGACATTACAAGGCTACATCCGGGATACTTTTTCTCCCATAAAACGCAAGGGGTTCTCCAGGATAACGAAAAACAAAAATTTGTAGTTAACATAACTAGACTTTTTTGCGCAGCCTTAGTACAAGAGCCAGCAACGTTGAAAGAACAAGAATTTTAGAATACCTGGTTCTTTAATATATCAATGTATATTTTTTTTGTATCATAGGAGGCAAACGAACAGGTGCGTCATGTGATGTTAAGTGACCATCACCCTCTATAGACACTAACAACACCAGGGGTATCGCAAGTGCGTTGCCAACCTGTATATGGGGGAGGCTAAGGGAAGGCAAAGCAGGAAAGGAAAAGAGAGGTGGGCCTCCGGCGCTCTCACTTACCAAACGAAACACTACAATGCAAGCACTGTTATTTCACGTCGGTTTTCTGTGAGAGGATACTTGGTAGCCGAATAACGTTGTATTTTTAATACGGATTTTGATTTATGAATAGGTTTAGGAACATTTTTTTTCAGTAACTTTTAAACGCAATTAAAAGCATGAATTTATCACAGTCAGACACGTTTCTTTATAAAAATCATATATACACCCGCTGATATATTTTATAAATAAAAATAATAAATTTGAAACCAATTTTTTTTTTCACAGCAAAGAACAAATTTCATTTTATTAAACATTATTGATATTAAGATTTCACCATATTAATTGAAACAACGATAAACGTAAACGTATGACTTGGGGTTGACGCCATCTTAAATATATGCATCGTCGACCATCGGGCTATACGAAACCGAAATATCTAAATAAATAAATGGGGGTAGATTTCACTCCCGCATACCAGATTAGGCCCCGCTCGGCAACGGCTCAAGCCTAGGTCCGTTCCCTCGGCGGGGAGCCCTTGAATACGCTGCTCACGCGATACAGTGACACACAACTTTACATCACTGCTACAACATCACACACATCACCTATACACACGTGCACGCCTACACGCGTACACGCTGTTTTTCTTTTGGAGAGAAATAAACGACAAAGAGTTCTACTCTTATTTTTCCCTATCCTATCCTATCTTATACAGTTTAGAGAAAATTTTCCGACACAAAATACATATAGGAGTTGTTGAGGCACGCATGCTCGGTACACATGCATGTTTCAATACATACGTATATCTATATAGCTTCGCTTAGGTTAGCTCAGATAGGTCGCGATTTTTGCACAAAACAGACGTCAGCCCAAGCCGAGGTGTACCGTGTACCCTTGAGTTGGTCGCCCAAATATCCCAAGTCGGTTAAGTGCTTTCAGCGCTCGCTTCAATAGTTCGGTGAAAACAAAAAAAAAATCAATTACCGCTTTCTTTATCGTGCAGCCAGTGCTGCACTAAACTATACCTATAGCCATATTCTATACAAATATTATTATTATTATAGCAATAAATCTATCTAAATATTGAGTTAATAACTGAATTAGTGTGAAAGATGAAATTTGTACTTATTTATATCTGAATATAACAATAATAAAATTACTGTTATTCTGACATGGGTTAAGATTACTTTTATTTTTATTTCCAAAAAATAGCATCAAGCACATTACTGTCATTACCAAAAATGTCTTTCAATAATAATTCCATTTTAATAACGTTTCAAAGTTAGTGAAAAAAAAAACATCCTGAAATTATTTAAAAATCAATATTTTTGTCTGTAAAGGTATGATATGCACAGATAAACGCAACTCTTACCGGCAGCCAGGTAGCCCGTTGTTCGGATGAATATAATATATAAAACTGGCTTGATTGATTCTTTCCGGTATGGCCTCTGCCTATGTAGGTAATTTCGTTAATATCAAGTGTGACAAATACACGTTATAAATTTAATGCCAAATATTTTGTGTAACAACGTAGAATAATCTACAATAGAAACATATCAACATGGATAAATTACCAAAAGGTACTATGTTGTGAGTGGTAAAAAGACTATTTATAATAATATTTTGGAAATATATTTAAAATACGTTTTCGAAACAATTTATAACTCTTAGACAATAGTTTCAAGCAAGTGACATTTGAACATTTGACGCTTCGTCGCGATGTTTGACGCTTGGATAGGGTGTTCATATATTTTTCTTTAATACAATGGAGTATAAAAAGGTTTTAATACAAGTTGAAGATACCGAGAAAGTAAGTGGTAGAGATATTTATTTAGTTTTATGTAGGTTACTTAATTGATCCTGGTAGATGATTATTTTTTTCTCGAAATGACTACGCTATTGACCGAGCAAGGTCTTAACAGCTTCAACGGACTACAAACAACGGAATGGTAGATGATGCTACGAACGGGTACTAGGCTTATTAAAAAAAAATCACATGTAATCTGGGTATATGTTTCAGTGAATCCGTGGATAGTTTGGATTCACAATTGGAAACGGTAATCGTGGCTGCAATCGGGTATCAGTTTTATTCAATTTTTTCACGTTTAAAAATACAATTGAAACCAGTGATAACCAATTTGGTGCAGACGAAGTTGCACGGGTCAGCTAGTTACAAATAAAACTTAATAATAAAAAAAACATGTGTGCATTTCACACGTGCTAGACGTAAACCTTACAAAACAATAAGCTTCAAGATCATGAGAAGAATATACAATTATAGAAACAGTGTATTATGTATTTTATCTTATTAACGTACGAGTTAGCTCATATAATGTCTCTCATATTATCTCTTTTTAATGTCACTTTTCGTTTCATTCAATATTAAATTACAACTGAGCTAAAATAACTTTTCACTTCAATAAAATTTAGCTTAGTGATACTTAGCGGTAAATTAAGATATAATGGAAGATATGAAACTTTTCCGTGAGAACAGTTATGCTAACTTTCACAGTGTTCAAGTCAATCGACCTCAAATATGTCAACATCCATTGCACCAACAAAGATAATTAATATTCTATTATTTTGCCTACCTCACCCATTATTAAAGCTGTTATATGTTCAACAACTTAATTTTCTATAAATATATCTGCGACTTTTTGATATTATTATATTACAATTATTTAATTCGTATAACATAAATAAGCCCTGTGAAACGAAATCTTTACACATAATAATACCCATTATAAAATCGAGTACTATTATTTCAGATGTATCTTTAACAATTTGTTAAGCTGTAGCCGGTTCGTCAATTTGACTATTCTCTGGATAGTCTGCGCTCATCAAAGACGACGCCGTTCGCGTGGAAAATTGCCCGAGCCCAATGAATATTATTAAACTCTTCGATAGTTCCATGTATTTTGTTCTAATTTAATAAACTCCACATTAAAACTTCCATTATTATTATTATTATTACATCAAATAATAAAAAATAAATATTATTTTATACAAAGCTTACAAAAGTATACACAATATATTATATGGTTCGCGACGTAGTGCTTCCTTTTATTGTTTACGTTGATTTAATTACCTTAAAATAATCTAATTATCTATAAAATGTAAAAGATGAAAGACGTTTTAATAATTAATATTTTAATCAGGTAAAGTGGTAAACGAGGTATTATGCGGAGAATATAATCCGTTAACCGTGTACTGGTGTAGCACGTATCACGCTCCGACGGCCATATTTAGAGATATGTGACGATTCAGCGAATGCCCAGTGAACCGGCAGAGGATGTGAGTTGTTAAGTGGTACACTTTCAGGTGATCTGTCGAGTGAGAGAATCGCGTCCATCGCCCCTCTCTTCCAGCGATCGTGTTCGTCGGCGATCATTAAGTTATAACTGTAAACAATATTACCAGATATATCGATGGTAATGTGTTCAGTTTTTATTGAAACAAATCATAACGTAAGAGTTTCTCATAAATAATCAAAAAAAAATCATGTAATTATAAATTAGCGTTTAAAATACTAACCTAATAAGGCGACGTCCTTGTATTAAGTAAACTATTCTAAGACCTGTATAAATAAATATTACTATAACGTATTTATTTTTAAGTGAACAATGTAACATTTTTTACTTTTCGTAATCATTTAAAGTCTGTGCTTTAAATAAATGAATAATCTTGATTTCTTTTAAATGATAAAACGTAACACTTTTTTAAACCATCATTAACCACTACAATCAGTATTTGCTCTTACTCCATTAGTAAATTATAAATTGGTGTTATCTGTAACGAAATTGTTCTATTATAATCCAGACCTATAAATATAATAAAAATAAAAGTAATAATTTCAAATAATATTTGAAATAAATTAATAATCTGGTTTCAATAAAATTTACCCCATTTTTATCAGTAGAGGCAAGACAATAAATGAACCCGTAGGCCTTTTTACGTGGCACTTGATTGTCCATAACACATATCTAATATATGAAATACAAATATTTAAATTGTTAAGTAATCAGATCACAAAAATCCCTTTATATATAAAATATTTTACGTAGCTTTTAATTAAAATGAACTATACCAAGTAATGTTTTATTATACACATAATAATTAGGAATATTATTAAAAATACCACATCCAGATTTCACTCAAAGTCGTTATCTGCCTTGTTTATGAATGCGCGCGGCTCATCCATTTGTAAAGGGCCTCTGATGTTATTCATATCATATCAAACGTTTAGAGAGCATTACACTGATTTCGAATGTTTGGATTTATCTATTAAATTAAATTGATAGGGTTTGAAGTAGGCATCGGAATTCCTGGAATTTCACTGCCTCAGATAATCTACTTAATTGTTAAGAATTTATAGCTTATTGTTAAGTGACTTCAGAATGGTATTGCATTCCACATAGGTATAAATTATATGTGATAGAAATAGATACATTTCTGAAAATCCCACAAAGAGACTAATGGTGAATTTAAAATTATCAGTCACAAATTATGACCTGAATCAATAATTGAACCCTGAACTGTTAAATTAGGAAGAAACGTAAAGTAACTTGCTATAAACTAGATTTGGGTTGATTATTTTGAAGAAGCTACAGATTTTCTTCTTTTATCTATACAAATAATTAAAATTGAATCATCTGTTTGTTATTTAAAAATAACAACTTTTTACTATACGGATATCAAATTATATAAGCTAGTTGTAAAAAAACAATGTTTAAATTTATCATCTGTCTTTTTCTATGTTTATTTTCGAAACGTTTAAACCGATTTTGACGAAACTTTTACTGACCGGGAGCTAACCTTATAGGAAGTAACTTAGGGCTCTTTTATTTTATTTTATATACAATTCTATTTTAGGAAAAAAATAGAGTTACGCGCAAAGACAATAAATTAAAGAAGAGATGTCCGGTACTTAAATAAAATTGTGGAATTGTTTTGTATAAATAAATTGCAAATATTTGCGAAAAGGTTATTGCGGATGATTTAAGTAACGTAACAGAAATTAAGTTAAGTAATAACTTTATTTTTAAAAACTTCTTATATCTGTCTGTCTGAACACACTCATTTCTAAAACTAGAAGATGAATTGAGCGTGATTCAGAACAACATATAGGATTAAATAAATTAATCAAAATATTGGCATAACCTGAAATTAAATGAAATCTTTGTTTAATATTTTAGGAGTTTTCTAAGTTTAATGTGGTTTGTCGTAAATCCAAAAGATGGCTCTTCATTGGTTGATTTTCAAATGCAGCGGAACGTGAGCGTAGACCTTAATGTCATTTATTCTTCGCACGTCAAACTTTATTTTTATGATCCCAATCGTACTACTTCTAACTATGTAGGCAAGGAATCTCTACAAATTAAAAGATAATTTGAAGCGTACGAGTCACGGACACAACTAGTACAAACTAATAATAATATTTTTCTTCATGATGGAACAACTGGTATTAAAAAATATATGGCTTGTGCTGCGTGAAATTCAACTGACTACCAAGGATATACAAGAACTAACTCATGTATCATTATTTGCGAAGACTCTTTTTATGCACTCATTAATAATATTGTTTTACAAGATGCTAATCCAAACCAAATCAGATACCAGTAAAATTACTTTTAATACACTTAAAACTCCTGGAAATGTCATTTAGTAATACCAGTCATTCGAATTTTCCTTTTAGTAATATTTAATTTTTTTTTTTTGTTAATTCATATAAATTAAAACTAGCCGTCTTTTCGCGTAAAGTACAAAATTAATGTTAGTAATATTTTATTAAAGTTTCTTTAAAATATCGAATGGCTTATCTCAGATCTATATAGTTATTACTGAAACTTGAATAAGAACACAATATTTAATACATCAATAATCGGAATAATTGGATACCGTAAATGACTAATACATTTTTATATGATGACAAAGTAATTAAAATCGATTATGATTCATGTTTAGCATGTCATGTTATATTTTTAAATTTCCTTTTTTTGCGTAATATCAAATTGTTTTGTTTGTTTTATAATAGGACTTCTGTAGACAAGGGTATTTGGTATAAAACGTTTTAAGTTATTGGAGTCTCCATGGTTTGACAATGCCAGGCTATCTAGATGGGAACTGATTGCAGCGTTCAGAATTCGGTTCGGTCACATGCGCCCCATAATAAATATATTTTCATGATAGGGAAAAAAATATCTCCGCTTTGTGAAGTTTTTTTTTTAATTATAGCACGGCAAAATAACTGCACTATGCCTGATGGTAAGCACAGTGCAATCCAAAACTAATAGCGACCACCGATTGACACACTATCCATCGCCGGTCGCCAATATCATAACGCCCTGTAAAAAGCTGGACATGCACAGGCTGATCCCGAAACGCGACCCGCAGAAGCGAATCACTATTACGGGCTTTTTCGCCATATACATGGTGGTTGCGACCCAGTCAGGCTGTAAAACCCTACCACCCCGCTTTCGCCATTGCCTCGTTCGTTATTCAGCAGGGTACACCACGTGCAGGTGAGGTTGGCTTGGGTGTCTCAAGCTTTATGATGTTATTTGACACTCCTTACACCCCAAAGTTTGCCAGTCTACAGATGATTTTTATGGCCGAATGTGGCCGAACCAAATAATTACGACAAAAAATGCTTTTAGAGTCCTGGAGAGGTCAATATTGTATTGGGAAATCCTGTATGTGATGTGGATAGAGTTTTTTATAAACTCGTTTCCATAGTATCTATATGTGAGAATCAAGCTTAATGATATATTAATCTTATGAGGCTGGCATAGTCATCAAGGATGTACTGAAGCCTCGTTAAAATATAAAGACAAAAAAAAAAGTCGTATTTTGTGTAATCAGTTGTAATACTGCATTCAAATATTATAACATTAGTAATTAAAAAATAACAAACGAAACACGAATATTTGTATGATCAACATTCGTTCCTTGTCCTCTAACAGATTTTATGAACAACATTGAGGTAGAAATTAGTATAACAATTTTCAAACTGTTCCGAGGATACACCGGAAGCTCTAACGATATAATTAAATTTTATAATACAAGCGGTAACAGCATAAAATTGCTTTCATGCAAAATTAATTACAAAGAGGACACGAAACTAATGTGGTTGTGTATCAGGGGCTGCATCCGGAAGTAAGTTCCAGTGGCCCCTGTGAATCAATATCCGGTATACGCGCTAGTCACTTCCTTTAACCTCCATTTGAATAAAACACCTCTAACTACTTTGCTGAAGTTAGATGCAGCAATATGCTCGGCGGCTGAACTTTTAAACGGTGTATGAGTGTTATTAGAACTTATTCTTTTATCTTGGTGATAATTTTAGCGAATGTTCTCAAACAAACGGTAAGCGGAGGAAAAATATTATTTCATATATCTTCTAAGATAAAAATAAACTTTATTAGTCACTTTATTAAGTGCTTATCTCTGTTATTTGAAATTATCTTAAATGAAAAAGTAATAATACCTAGAATATTGTTTATAGGGTCTAATCTCAGAAATGGATAAGCCGATTTTGATAAAATATTCCTGGCAAATAGATCATGTATTTCTATTTTTAGAATCTTTAATACATCAATATCATATCAATCTATTTTCAACCGACGCTTAGACGATGAAGTTGAAAATGATGTAATTAAACAAAGGTTACTAACTACAAATCATTAAAAAATAAGTAAGCCATTAGTAGGAACCTATTACAATACAACAAATAAAAAAACTAGCCTACCATTGATCCAAATTATACACGCAGTTTCTTAAAAACATTTCTTTTTTAAGAGAACGAAGTCGCGACCAATCTACTCCTCTTTTAATGTAAACACAAAATTGCACACGATCCCAACGTATTATAAATCAAGAGACTGTGTTTCATTAAAAGTTTGTTATTGAAAAAAACTTCCAATACTCATAAAGTTTAAAACATGTCGACTGAATTTTCTTGCAATGCTCAGTTCCTAACTAAGCACGTAAGAAGCTTTTACAAATTACATTTTAAATTTTAGTGAGGATGTTATTGGCTTATATTTGTAGTTTATTTTATTTTTGATTCAATTTTTTATTGAACTCTAATACTTGTTTTTTATTTTATTCTATTTGTGTCGTTAAAATCTACTAAATTAAAAATTGCTGGAGTAAATACTCGAGCCATGATTGTGTAAACAATTAATAACCATTTTTAATAGGTACTTCTAATTTTAAATTATATAATAATAAACCAAAGAAAATACGAAATATGCTTCTAATATTCCTTAATAATCTATAAACGCTTAATTTTTCTTTTAGAAGCGTGAAAGCATATGTCGATGTAATGAAGATTTGAAGATAATCGAAAGAGCGCTCCGCAGACGATTTATTGGCAGCGCGACCGGCCGGATAATAACGCCTTTAACAACGCTTCCGGGCGCATTCAGCCGCTACGCAATCGCCCAACTCACTCGCTCATTATCTTTTACCATACGATTATGACAATATGAATTATACTATAAACAACTCTCGCACCATCCGTTGTAAAATGTTAGTACGTACATGCAACAGTTCAATGGAGTTTCAACGCACTTTCACCACTCGACATTTTTTTAGAAAAGATTAATTACATTCCTGGATAATGATATGATTAAATTAAACATACTTGCACAATGTCTTGAGAAAATAATAAAAAGTTACACTGAAAAAGTTTAGAACGATTCTAATAAAATTTGAAATATTATTTCAATCGTAAACATTTTTTTGTATAGACGGACAAATAGATTGCTTAGTGAGAATAACGTTCAATAATTACACAAAAATTACATTTTACTTTTATATTACTAACAATTCATTATTATTAGTTCATCGTTGTTCAAAGTTTAATTTATCCGGATTTTGGTTCGTGTTCTATATATTTTACTGTAATTTTATTTCTACCACTTTATAACTTTTATCAGTTTTAAATTACTTCTTTTGAATTCAATGATTATTGCGTAACATCGTCAGAACAATGTTATAATATGTAATATAGATAATGCTGTAATAATGTGCCAGTCAAAATTGATTTTGCTATTGCGAATATTGTTCCGCAACAGAGACTTTAATTTTATTTATACGTGTAAATTACTTGTACTTACTAAATTAATAAATTGTACACAATTCCAGAAATATTATTTGAATTATTAGAAAGAAACCTAAAAAAAGCATTTGTTTCACATATTATACAAGATTTAAAGTTGAAATGGGTTTGATACTCCAATGTAAAAGATTGTTGACACTTTAATTATGTTTATAAAATTTAAAGAAGTGAATGAATTAATTTTTAATAAAATAATGAGGAAATCTATAGTGTAGGCGAAATAATGTAACGTCCTGTTTCAAACGAAGCACCGGTATCAAACCGTCTTCAAGTCATGCTGTTGATAGACTTTCGACCCAACATTAAAGATGTTCTCTCTGAACCCTTAATAGCCGAAATTTACAGATAGTTACCTGTAGAATACATATTTTCAAACCATTCAAATTTCAAAGTCATTTATTAATAATAATAAAACAACAATATAGAAAGGCTTGTGACCATGAATATTTTTCTTAATATGTTATTAAATAAATGGATTATTTTAATAATTAGCCAACATATTACACATTAAAAATATGTTTAATGAAATACTTAATATATATTTAAAATTAATAACAATAATCACAAGAAAATTCTATATATAGGTATATAAAAATTTATTGCCGAATAATGTAAGCGCTTTTCCAAAACAGCTACACCTATACAGCTGTTTCTTTTTTATTGTATTTACAATTATCAGGACATGGATTGTATGTATTATAAAATAAAAAAGAATACAAGATTGTGAATAAAATATGAAAACTACTACATGACAGACTAAGTTCCCGCCAAAAACTCTCATTTGAATTTCAATCCCTCTTTAAATTATGTCCCCTAATTACTGGTATACAAATATTTATACGTTTTATAACAAAAATAATAGCTTATCCAAAAAAAAAAATATTTTCTACTTTGAATCGCAGTTTCGAAAATCTCCTAATTTTATGTCGTAATGTCATTGCTTTTACTAAAGTTTATATAATCTTATATTACTGAAAACGTATGAATTTACTAGATCATGATTAAGAGGAAGATAGTTCGAAATATTGTCTGACGAAAACATAAGCTATTGAATGATTTTATTTGAATACAGATTTTTCAATTTTGAAATCAGTTAATCTCGTAAAGCAATTGATCGACATTGTGTTGATAAACATGACTAAATAAACCCATAATAAATATGGAATAGGGTTTCCAATCAAGTCAACTTCGCGTACCCCGGCCCGCGTTCGCCGCAGAAAACCCATAGAACTTCAAACAAATAGACACGAAATAATATTAAAATATTGCAATAAACTTTAGTATAATTAATTAGTCTATTCTTTATTTTTAACAATTATTTATCATACATCGTTAATTACAGATCTAGTAGAACATTTCAAATTATTATATGTACAATGTAAGACATTGTTCAGACTCATCATTTTTCAGGCTATGTTAGAACTATCTAATAGGAGTTTTTGGCGGGTTTTTAGTCTGTCATATAGTGGATTTTATACTTTATTCATAACCTTATGTTATTTGACTCTATAATTTGTAAATTTAGTGGTGCTTTACGTAATATAGTTAGTTTATTGTGCATAAGTGAAGTAAATGGAAAATAATACCACGGAGCATGAAATTCTGAGATGCCACAAGACTCCCTGGAAGTCCAACAAGGGAACCACCATCTTGTTGGATTTTTGAATTATTGAAATAATCAAGTGACGCTTTTAATATTATTAACTACAAGACAATGACAGATATAATCTGAAAGATTGGTTGCCAAAACTAAATATAAAAAAAAAACTATCTAATACTTGTGACTTATGACGTTAACGCTCTTCTCTTCATTCAAATATTTAATAAAGATTTACACGAGAAATTTTTCTGCTAATGATTGGTATTCAACTATACAACACATTTCTTTTATAAATTTAAAGAATAAAAAATACTTCCTTTATAGTATAAATATTTATGTCAAGACAAAAATCCATATAAGAAAAGAACAAGTCAATAATCTATCTATATATGGATACAAATAAACGAAGACAAAAGTTACTTTTTCCATGCCACTAAATATATTAAATGTATATTAATATATTGAAAACTAATGCACAATGACGTACTTACACGCTTACAACTGCGATTAGAAAAAACATGTACTATTTATAAGGCAATAGTACTATTTATAAGGCAATAAATGTGACAATAAAGACGCATTACCTTAAAAACTTACACGATTAATTATTTATGGTATAATTGCGATCCCGGGCCGACCAAAGTAACACTTAAACATTATATGTATCTGAAAACTTTAAATCGTTGGACTCCAATGTTTCATACTGTCATAATAGAGAGAAATGTAATTGTAGCAATTCTCGTAGTATCGTAGCTCGTAGTAAGAGTGGGGTCGAGACGCAGGGACGATACAGCGGGCACGGCGCCCTGCATATCTCTCTATAATATTATAATACAGGCAGCTAGGCGTCGTGTCGGCTACAAGACAAATTTTTAAATTGCCTTCTATCCCTACAAACTGGTATCAGATCTATTTTTATCGTTGCAATAATAAATAATCGTTCTCGCGTCGTGGATAAAATATTAAATTACAAAGCTCAGTTAGCGCACAACCAAAGAATATTAGAAGACTGATACAAATATAATTGTCATACATACTCTTAGACACTTTTTACACAGTTAATCCCAAGTTGTACAAATCCTGCCGCGGTATCTTTGACGTGAATTACATTGTTGTCAAACTATCTAGCGGATTTTTTTTATGTCATAGGAGGCAAACGAAGAGACGATGAGTGTGCAGCAGATGGACGAAGAAGTGATCACTGTCGTCCATAGACGCAACACCAGTGGAGTCGCAAAAGCATTGCCAGCCTTTGCTTGGAGTAAAGAGTAAGGGGGAAAGGAGTCAGGAGTGTCGAGGGTAAGGTAGGTGGGCCTCCTGCGCTCTCACTGACCGAACGAAACGCAACAATGCAAGCACTGTTACTTCACATATGCTGAAACCTGTAATAGCTTCAACGTGGCTCTACTACCTACAAAATCGTTTAATCAAATCGGATGATCATGAAAGAATTCATTCGTTCAATTTATTAGGGATTTATTCTATTTGCCATCACTATATCATGGAAATAGTTCATCCCAACGCCAATTAAATTTCATCTTCATTATGTAGTCCGGTGAAGCGGTAAAGACCTGGCAAGGCCAATAGCATAATCAGATCGAAAAAAAAATCTTCATCATCATCAGCCTTTAAGAGGCTTACTGCAGGGCTATAGGCCTCTTCCCGAAGGACGTTATTGGCGTATTAAATTTAGTATTCTACTATTTTGTTTTTTCTGTTATCCTTATTTCTGTCTAATTTTCAAGATTGTACTTAACACACACTACTCCATAGTTCGGAATGTATGACCATTTCTATTACAAATGTTCGCTATTATTACTTCATCCTTTTACCAGACAATTGATTAATGACGATTGTCTTAAAGTTATTGCCAATGATATATTTGTAATATCATTGGTTGTTACTAGATAAGTTGTATAATTCTATGATATTTATAGAAATAAAATATAAATAGTTCATCTTAAAATACTTAAGTGTACATTATGCACTTATTTAACTTGGCACAAAAAAAAATGATACTTTGCATGTTTTAATTAACTATCCCCATACGCACGTATATCTGACGTGTAGTTATCCTTGCACGAGCTATATTTAGTTTGGAATTAAATTGCCGTGTCTGATATGTCCACATATTTATTTCATTAAATTTATTTATAGGTTCTTTTATATATTTTAATGATTTCTAGGTTTGATATGTGTAATATAGCTTGAAAACTACATATTCTTTGCGGTTTAAATATCCCTCAAGTGTCAATCCCTGAACCCACGTGCTCTGAACATACTTTTAAATATGAATGCAAACTATGCTGTAGCAAGCAAAAAAAAAACACTTAATAACTCTGTCTTATTTGCCAACTCAAGTTACAGTAATTCAAAGAAAATAATTAGTTATACCAACTAACAATCAATACAATATACAATTTGTGTTTTTTTTTTTTCTCGAAATGACTACGCTATTGACCCAGCAAGGTCT
Source organism: Antheraea mylitta (assembly GCA_014332785.1). Taxonomy (NCBI): domain Eukaryota; kingdom Metazoa; phylum Arthropoda; class Insecta; order Lepidoptera; family Saturniidae; genus Antheraea; species Antheraea mylitta. The sequence goes on from JACEII010000085.1 coordinate 683,412, forward strand.
TAACAGCTTCACCGGACTACTAAGGCGAGCGTTTAGGGCACTCAGCCGATTTTATTTGACAACTAGCTCAAGGATGCACAGCACACCTCGGCTTGGGCTGTTGCCTGATATCCGCAATTCGCGAACTGTCTCAGCTGACCTAAGCTAACTATTCATACATGGAACATATATGTGTACCAAGCATACATACCTCAACAACTCCTATATATATTTCGTATCAGGTAATTTTCTAAACTATTTCAATTCGATTAGCGAAAGAAACAAAACCCTTCCACTTTCATCTGTAAACGCGTAAGCGTGCACGTGTGTGGGGGTGATATGTGTTGTTGCAGTGATGTTAGATTTAATGTCACAGTATCGCGTGAGCAGCGCACTCAAGGGCTCCACGCCGAGGGAATGGACCTAGGCTTGAGCCGCTGCCGAGGGGGCCTAATCTGGTGTGCGGGAACGAAATTTACCCCCAGACCACAATTTGTGCTTCATAATTTCGAAAGAGTTAAAATTAATTATTTCGAAATATACACACATCAAAAAAGTCTAAGCAACATGCGTGATATTACAAATTTATATTAATTCATTTCTAAGTATTTACTCAAACAAAGTGCGTAGGTAAGTAATTTTTTTTGTTATTGATGACATACTGGCTGGTTGTAAAAAATAAATTTGATTATGTTTTGTTTTTTCATAAAATTCAAATGACTGCGAATTTGTTTGAATTTAAATGCGTTTTAATTGCTACGTTTAGTCTTGATTTTATAATTTTACCAACCATTTAAATAAAGTTAGCGACAAAATTGAATTGTTAGATATTCTTTACGTCATGAAGCGACGCCATTTGATGGCAGATGAAATGCAAACAGCTGTAGGGATGTTGCAAGCGGGAAGTAATCAATCTCAGGTATCTCGACATTTTGGCATTCATAGAAGTATTATTTGTCGTCTTTGGCAGAGCTACAATAATACAGGAGAACCCGCTGAACAGCATCCAGGCCGTAAAAAAAGTATAACCACTCGGCAAGACCGGTACATACAACTGACTGCAAGACGCCAGCCGATGTTAACCGCTCGAGAGATAAGTTTGAGGCTACAAATTTCAAGTGGTGTTGATGTAAGTCTTAAACTGTGCGAAATCGACTGCATGAGTACGGCCTACGAGCTCGACGCCCAATCGCCCACCGATACGTCGCGGGAATCGCGCTCGTCGATATGAATGGTGTAGAGAACGCATAACATGGACCCAGGAACAATGAGATAAAATTATGTTTTCCGATGAGTCGCGATTCGGGTTTAAGCCTGATACAAAAAGGGTGCGAGTGTATCGTTAGCCAGGAAATACTGAAAGGCTCAGGTCCGTTCAGGAAGTTCATCCATACAGCAGCTCAACAGTTATGTTATGGGCGGGTATTATGAAGAACAGACGAACTGAGCTCGTTTTTGTAAATGGAAACATGAATGCTGAAAATTACATTGAGGATATTCTCAGACCTTATGTCTACCCATTTGCACAAACCTTTGGCTCCGATTTTAGGTTAATGCATGACAATGCACGTTCACATACAGCTCGGCGAACCAGTGAATACTTTGCAACGGAGAACATCCGGGTATTGCCCTGGCCTGCACAATCGCCAGATCTAAACCCTATCGAGCACGCATGGGACATGCTCCAGAGACGTGTTTTGAAGGACTTGGACGGAGCGAGAACAACCCAAAAGCTGAAGGATTTGCTACAATTCCATTGGGAGCGAATACCGCAAGATGACATAAACAGTCTCATTAATTCAATGAATAATCGTTGCCAACAAGTTCTGAATAGCAGAGGAGACCATACTTTGTATTAAATTGTTCTATTCTTTCACAATAAATACATTTTCTTTAGAAATTTCACTTTTAAAAAAAAAAGTTTAGTTCCTTATGTATCTTAGTTTCTACAGTATATTCTAATATTGTTCATTTCTGTTATTAAAAGAACTTATAAAGACAACAGCTGTTATTTTTACATCATAGAACCCTAAAGATATTATTTTAAAAATAAAATACAACGTTATAATGTGAAGAACCATCTTAAAATTTAAATTAGTACATGTTGCTTAGACTTTTTTGATGAGTGTATTATACAGAACACAGACCTAATAATATATTAAACTAGTGGGCGCCCAGTGGTCGACATTCGACCATAGTTAATTGATTTTTTGAAGTTTGAACTTTATTAGAGTTATTTTGTCAAAGGGTATACTTCTATAATCAAAGGTTTTCATCATGGCTACTCAGTTATTTGTAAATCAGTCAAAAAGGGGTACAAAGATTTTGCTTCACATATTAATATATAGATATCTATTTTCCTGATTTTAAATTGAATATATTAAAAAAATATTGTAAAATATAGAAAAGCCCAGATGTTTTGTAAGTATGAATATTCCAGGCAGAGGGTGGAGTTTTAGTTCTAATGGGAACAATGCTTACCGCGCCTAAGATAAGGGAAACTACATCAAGATACGTAAAAGCCCATTCAGAAACTTCACGTAGGTTGTGGTATAAACATGTTTAGGCATTTGCATGCCTTCTGGATACAGTATATTCTGTACTGGAACGCATTTCTAGTGAATAACATGCTATTGCGGATAAAAAATACTTTGAAAACTTTTATTTTTATCGCACGTATCTGCGAACTTCTTTCAATTTAAATGAATTACCTCTTTCGATAGTGAATCATAATTTTAGACAAATTTTTATTTTCAAAGTTTTTTTATTTAAACAAAAAAAACATTACTTTCTTCAATCAATCATTACAAATATTATAACTGCTAATGTGACTTTGTTCACGTTTTTACGCCTTAACAATTCAACCAATAATCTTGAAATTTTGCATACACATTGTGAAGGATACAAAAAGGATATATGGTAAAGGGTAGGAACAAAGTTCTATTTCCAAAGGATTAAATATATATTAATGCGAGCGAAGCCGCGAGCAAAAGCTGATGGTTGATGAGAAATATTCTATGTTTTCTTTGAATTATATGTATTTTCTTCTTCAAAGTGTATTCTTTCATTTATTTTCTGACAAACTGATGCCCTTGCCTTTATTATAGTGGAAATCGTTTTGTTGTTTCATAGGGTGTACATGTTTTACTGTGGACTGTCCTTCAATTTTTTTTAAACCATAATTTTATGATTACTACGTAGTTACCTAATAAATAGTGATTTTACCGATTTCAATTTACGTCTGTTTAATATTACCATTTGCTTATTTCTTACGAAAAAGCATAATTTATAATACTCTGAAAGATCCTCTATCAGTAAAAAACCGTCAAATTTAGTTCATCCATTTCGGAGATTAACTCGTACAAACAACAACAAGTTCAATTATATTTATATGTATACTTGTAAACTGTTTTGCGTCAAATAGGTTTTTAATAATAGTCTCATTGTAAAATATTGACAAATTAGAAACATCATTTATTTGTCCAAATATATGTATTCGAATCTGTATTTACATAATTCTGGCGGCTCCGGTATGATTTCGTGCTAGTTCTGTAATACACAAAATGAAGGTATCCCAAGATCCCGCTTACAAATTGAACCGCGTCGGGGGTTTATTCTGATAGTACCCTAATAATCCGTAATTAAAATTTACAAATTACCTTAATTCATTTAAAACTAGCCTTAAGATATGTTTAATACTTTTATTTTAGTCGTTTAGACTTTAACTCGCATAAAAAAATAACACGACTCATTACAATAAGATAAAATATACACGCACTTAATTAAATAATGTACAAATCCAAAACTCTTTTAACATTTCCACAACAATTACGAATTGAAATGCAATGAATAAGTATTATCAATTGAATGCAACACAATTTATGGCTTATTGAATAGGACTTTCAGAATAGGGTATCTGAGGTCCGCTGGGGCTAGTAGTCCGAATGAAGTGCGCATACTAATTCGTGGTCGTTGGAGAAGCATTCAAATGGCAGCGCAGCCTGGCTTACTAGGGATATGTGAGACGAGACCCGAGATTTAATTTACAACTAAGATTACATCTAGATACCGGTATTGTGGTCAAGAATTAAACATATTATAATGTAACGTAATATAAGCTACGTATTTCTTCACTAAGTATATCGTAATTTTATTTAACGACTAGATGAAGCCGCCGACTTCATTTGTCACGATTATTATATTAACAACTAACAATGACCGCGAACTCCGTTCTGCCTTAAGTATATTAAAATATGCGCTTTTTGCATAATAACTTTCTCCTGACAACAACAAACACGTCAAAAAAAAATCGGTTCAGCTGTTCTCGGAATTTGCGCTTAGCAACACATTCAGCGATTCATGTTTATATTATAGATATATTTGCTCCACTCCTTAACAGCAAGAAAATTGACGTCGCTGAACGCATAGTGCTTATGCAATTCGTAGTTTTTTAAAACTTTATATTTAACTAGCAGGCACGTCGGACGTTATCCCGATAATTAAAAAAAAAACTTGACAAACTATATATCTAAACCTTCCTTATGAATCACTTTTTATACTGATGAACACTGCATGAAAATCCGTTCAGTAGTTTTTGAGTTTATCGCAAACAGACAGACAGACGTGGCAGAGGAGTTTATTTTATAATATAAAGCTATTGTGATAATTCTTCTTTAGATAAGCGCACCTAGTGTTTAAGTAACAGTTTTTGCGTGATGCGCTCACAACGGCGGACATATTTTATTTATAAAAATAATAAAAAGATAGATTATTTATATTTATTTTTAAGCCGCGATGAATTCTTGATTTCCTTCTATTAAATATAAATGTATATGAATATTTGTATAAGCAATAATTTTTGATTTAATTTAGTTGAAAATTTAAAAAGGAGTAAAGCGTTAAAATATTTCAGAAAATAATATAAATCTCGTACACCTCATACCAATTAATAAAAACCTGGCCCGCGAATAAATTACAATTTAATTCAGTCCCTCTCCAGTCTGTACACAAATAATTAGCATTGCAAATTAGGTAATACATAATTTGACTATCTCACTGAAAGTTCTCTCTTTTTTGTTTAGAAAACATATAAATTAAATTATTAACTGCGAGTGTAATTTTCTGAAAAAATGTTTTTTTTTTTTTTTTTGTTTGACCATAATTTCACCCTATGTTAAACGTGGTCTGGAATGATAAACACACTAAACTTAACACGTTCACGCCAGCGCGTACCACCGGTGGACCACACTAGACTGTCTTTTCTGGCGGCGCGTACCAATGGTGGTACGTATTCGATTGTGCTATTATAAATAATGAGAATTAAACCTTTATTTATTAAAAATAGCACAATCGAATACTTACCACCGGTGCTACGCGCCGACAGAAAAGACAGTCTAGTACGGGCCACCGGTGGTACGCGCCGGCGTGAACGTTTTAAAGTACTGCTTTTCATGTGAAACTACTGAAAGTCACTTATAAATGCATTGTAACAGATTTTTAATTTGATTGTAATAGCTGTTTAGGCACGCTTAGAGCATGTTATGTTTTCTTCACGATATTCTCTTTCACTTAAAGCTCCAGCTCATTGCAAGCATTCGAATCTACATTGGAGGACACGGTAGAGCACACTACCACTAAGTAAAAACATATTTATTTACGATAGATCAAGAATCATAATTTTTTATTTAAAGACCACTTAACTGAAGCGTTGAGGGTTGAATAGGCGCATTTGGTCACCGTGTGAATCAATCTAGGTTAGAATCTTTTAATGGTCTAAGCTTTCGGTGAAGTATAACTTTTTTATACCATTGGTGGCAAACGAAGATGTGGGTCACCTGATGGTAAGTGATCACCGCCGCCCATCGACACCTGCAACACGAGAGGAATCAGAAATAAGTAGTTGCTCTTTTTAAAACCCACAACGGTTGCGCTTTTCATGTTTACAGATATCGTTAAACATCTATACGTGTGTTTCGGAAGCTAAAGATGAGAGTAAGTCTACCTACAGGGTGTTGTTATCACTTCTTAAGCCATTTTAATCCTCAAGTTATATCTAATACCTTTAAACGAGCAATTCTTGTATATTGTTATATATTCAGGATCTCGGAAACGGCGTCATCTATTTCCGTGAAACTTTGTATGTACTTAGTGTGTACACAATTCGGGGATGATAAATCGATTTACCTAGATTTCACTCATTAAAAACTTTTTATACGAGTTATCAGGCAATGAAAAAATATAGCTAGAATATAAAGATGAAAATCGGTTGCTACAAAAATCCGCCAAACCCCCGTTCGAATCTGAGTGAAAGCAAAAGAAATATCTTTTTTTACTTTTTTTTTTTTCAAATACAAAATGTCTATTTGTGAGGTAAACCTAACAGTTTACATTAATTTAAAAATGTCTTTTAAAGAACCGAGCTAGGCTCGGTCGTCCTGGTACTTGTAGTTAAATTTACAAGGTATAATAACATCATCCTACCATATTTTACGATACATAATAATATAATTTAATAATAATTAAAAATATTACATTGGTTATAGTATTACATTCAAGAATATAGTGTTATTATCGAAGAAGCGCTTTACACTGGGTATAACTTACAGGTATAGTCGTCGGTCGTACACAAAGTTTCAATTCCTCGGTTCGAATCACAGCCCAAACCGAAATTAGTGTAAGACAAACTTTGTTTCTCAAGATTTGAGCCTCTGTGTACCTTGTGAGTCCTACACTTTAATCGAAGGAAATATAATGGATACATTCCGTTGTTCAAAACCTACCCTAATGCTTTTAATCAGATAGTTCTCCGGTTTAAATGGTTGTCATAATTAATTACATTTATTGCACACATTACCTGACGCTACAAAAATTGATTAAAATAAAGAATATTAGTTAAATCGAAAATGTTCAAAAATTTACTAAATAAGCCTTCGAGTATTTCTTCAATAAAACTATAGAATATACCAGCACATTTGTTTAAAGCTTTTACCTGTTGATCGGCGTCGTCGTGAGGTACATCGCGGTGGCTTACATTTCACTCCTCTTCTTTCTATTTGCATTTACGTTTTAGATTAAAAGACTCAATCACCACCCCAACTATTCGGACAATCTCGGATATAACCGGCAGGATTCGCTGCTGTTACTGTCAAACGATTGGCCAGCGACGGAATGGGGTGAGTGATGACGCGTTCGAGGGAAGTTTTCGCGCTGGAAAATCAGTTGCGATCGCAGGGCTGAGCGGCGAGGCCGCGAGCTGCCACCGCTCTTCAAGCACCACTCGCCTCGAGGGTGAGTAAACACTTTATTCGATTAAAAAGCCATTTCACTAGAATTTTTTCTTACATATTTCACTAAACCAATTTTATAAGACTTATAGTGAGATGAAAAAGTTTCTTTACCACTTCTTTGTAATATGAAATTACTTTCGCGGGAATAAAATCTTGTTTTCAGAATTACTTCTAATAAATAAGGTATATTATTTTTCTTTGTGTTATCTTTTCTCCGTACCATTTGGATAATTGAATCGACCTACATGTGAGTACGGTTAACTTGACGAATTTAATAAATATATCAAACATTCTTAGTATCATTTTATGTGTAAAAATAAAGGAAATTTAAATGAAAATATTGTGCTTTTTGAGCAGGGACAAGACCTTCGTTAAATTAATGTTAAAAGTGTAAATATTTTACTAACTCAAAAGAGCAATTTTTATTTAAAATATTTATATAGAATAAAATATATTTAGTATCGGTGTCCTAGATAAAAAAAAATCAGTTACTATAAACCTTCTGAACTAATCGCGAAAATTCCTGTAAATTACATAAATCAATGTAATTGTAAACGCATCTTACGTATTGTAAATAATTATTATCTTTAAGAAATAACAAGTTCCTGTGATAAAATTAAAATAATTGATTTTTATAGAAAAGAAAATGCTATGTTTGAATTTAAGGAAAAAACAAATTTTTTTTTCGTCTATCTATATTGTTTAATTTTATTTGTAAGTAAATGTCTAATTTATATACAGATTTTCTTTATAATTTAAATGTAAACAATAACTTTAGCGTCAAAGATATAACAGTTATTAATTAAGAACGACTATGATAAGCGTCATTGGTTTAATTATAAAAGCGGACATATTTCCAATAAGCAAAGATTATAGCTTGCTCGATATATAGTTTTCCCTTAACAATAAGTTCGGTTAATTACGTTTATGTTGCGGTCCAATTTACTTAACCGATTTTATGAAATCTGCTGTTCCTGTAAGTCTTTAATACTGTTGTATTTAAATAATCCGCCCTATGAATTGTGTCATTTATTTTGTTCATGATTAATTTGTGAAGACAACTCTTTAAATTGTCTTTGATCAAAGTAGCAGAATCTGTTAGAATAAATCTTACTGTAAAATAAGTGATGTATTGTTAAAGATTAAAACTATCGAATGTCCACAGAGTAGTCTTAAAATCGGCTACTATCTATAACTAAAAATTTAAATAAAAACTAGTCAAAAAGAGGAAAGCCCGTTACATAGGGCGAGGCATAGAATAGCAGAAAAAATTGAACTTAGTACATTATAGTTTGAGCGTTACTTTAAATTTTACAGAATTGTTACTCGAGTGTATAGCAATATATTTAATGTAATATGCAAAAATATGAGACAAAATATTTGTAATTTCCTATTTTATATTTAGAAAAGATTCTTCATCTCCAACACTTCTCACTTAAGTGTCACGATAACAGTTCTTTTTTTTATTACCCACATCTACTATTTTAAGTATTATAGTACCTAGGCGACCGAGCCTAGCTCGGTTCTTTGAAATACATTTTTAAATTAAAATAAACTGTAAGGTTGCCTTATAATATTAACATCTTTTTATAAAAACTAGTGGGCGCCCACTGGTCGACATTCGACCATATTAATTGATTTTTTAAAGTTTGAACTTTATTAGAGTTATTTTGTCAGAGGGTATTATACTTCTATAATCATAGATTTTCATCATGGCTACTCAGTTATTTGCCATTTGCCATGATCTTTATTATATAATCATTAGAAAAAATCTATGTGTAAATGAAAATGAAAATTAATTATAAATTGGAAACAAAAACCACGTGGTAAAGCTCAAATTTTAACCAAACGTAATTTTACGAAAATAAAGAAATTTATCGCAACCCATGACACAATTTTCAATTAATTTTACACGACACCATGGGGTGGTATTTCTGGGTGATATTGAATTAAATGTAGCCTGTTCATTATGACAAATAGTGACATGCCAAGTATCATCGTTTGGAAACGTAATGGATGCACAATACAATCAAATGGTGAATCCAAGACAAAGACGTTTTTAATACTACCATTAGCTTTTGAAAATAAACTCTTTTTTGTTGATACACGAGGTTGAATTCCAACATTGTAACCGCGGAAGTATAAGTCATGGATTACTTTTATGAACAAAATTCTTATTTTGATTATACAAGGTATTATTTGGCTCATTTTTTTATTAAATCATCATTTGAAGTGAGTTCACCATAAAAAACAATAAATATTACAATAATAGTTATATATTATAATTTTATTGTTGAATGTAGGATGAAAAATGATAATTGGAACGTAAGAGTTAAAAATACATACAGTCGAGCATAGCAACCTCCTTCACAATTCACAATCTTTTTTGAAGTTCGTAATTATTTACGGCTGTCAAAATGTCTTTTTTATTTACATTTGTGTATATGTCGTGTAAAATTCAAGCATTAGTGTGAGTAGTGCTTATTTTAATTAATTTAATGTACTTCTAATGCATTTTATATAAAATAAATAACTTTCTGCACTTCTCCGCCATATAAACCTTAACTATGCCAAATTTCAAGTTCACCCGTTAAGGGGAAATAGGTTAAAAAGGGGTACAATTTTTTTGCTTCACGTATTAATATATAGATATAAAAATCTCTTCTGCTGTCACTCGGATTCGAACGGAGGTTACACGGATTTTCGAAGCAACCAATTTCCATCTGAGCTATTTTTGTTTTGACAGCGACGGCGAAATATACCTTTATATTCTAGCTATATTTTTTCATTGCCTGAAAACTCACAAAAAAGTTTTCTGTGAATAAAATCTAGCTAGATCGATTTATCGCCCCCGACACTACCTACATACTAAATATTACGGAAATAGATGACGTTGTTTCCGAGATCCTGAATATATACAAATATAAAAATATACAAGAATTGCTCATTTAAAGGTTGGTACGTAGGTTTTAAGATAGATTACGTATCTATGTTTTTGTATTTGATTGTCTTTCTCATAAAATTAATATCTACTACACGTAACGAAACCCGATTATAAATCTAAGTAATAAATTAAGCTTTCAAATAATAACGCTAAACTGTGTAAAGACACGTAAAAAATGTATTATATTATTTTAAGTAATTTTTATTACTATCATATTAGTACATTTCATTTTGTCTGGCTTCTTGTTAATTTTTCTGTTGACTATAAATATTCATGTTTTAGAAATCGTACTCTTCACATAAATTTGAATGTATAAAATACAATAAAATATCCAAAGTAATCGATCGAAAAAATATAATGCAAGAAAATGATGACCTATCTATTGAGTCTGCATATATCATTACATAGTATAAAATAAAGTCCCTTACCGCGTATGTCTGCCTGTCTGTTTGCGATAAACTCAAAACTACTGAACGGATTTTCATACAGTTTATACCTGTGTATAAAGTGATTCATGATGAAAGTTTTGGTATTTTGTATTTTGGTAATTTGTCTAGGATTTTTATATAATCAGGATGGGCAACGTCCGTCGGACCCGCTATTGGTTAGTATAACAGTTAATGGACATCAAGTTAACATTAACGCAAATAATAGGTATATTAGTATATACATATTTTAATATGAGGACGTAAAAGAATGTATATTATAAACAAACAAAAATGTAGATACATTTATGTGTATGAAATGAAAAATAAACACAAAGAGCAATTAATTACGATATATAATTAAAAAAAAAAACTCTGTGTGTTTATGTACACGCGTTAGAAGTTATACTTCTTTGGCTTCATAAGATAAAAATCTTTTCAAAATTTTTATCTTTCACCTTATTCTACGTTTGTAGAAAAAACGACACCAATAATAGAAAAAAAGTAATTAATACATTGAAAGTTTTGATACAAACAACTAATACAAAGAAACAAGATGTTGACTATAGCTAACTTCAGGGTGTCGTTTTTCGTGACGGTGTTCGCGCACATCGTTAAAATTTTGCTCACCTTATTTTTCCCTAACGCGCCAAAAGAAGTATAACTGCAATAAATACGTGTTGAAAAGCTAAGGATATCCATGTTTCAAGCCTCTCTTAAAAACATTCACCCAATCTTATATCACAATATTATAAAATAAGGTTTTATAAATAAGAAATTTTACAATCAAACCATATTCAATATGAACTATATATTAATACGTGAAGCAAAAAAATTGTACCCCTTTTTAACCTATTTCCCATCAACACGTGAACTTGAAATTTAGCATAGTTAAAGTTTATATGGTGGAGAAGTGCAGAAAGCTGTTTATTTCATATAAAATGCATTAGAAGTACATTAAAATAATTAAAATAAGCACTACTCACACTACTACTCGAATTTTACACAACATATACACACATGTAAATAAAAAAGACATTTTGACAGCCGTCAATAACGAAGGTGGTTGCTATGCTCGACTATATGTATTTTTTAACTCTTACGTTCCATTTATCATTTTTTAACCTACATTCAACAATTATATTATAAAATATAACTATTATTGTAATGTTTATTATTTTTTTGGTCAACTCACTTCAAATGATGATTTAATAAAAAAATGAGCCAAATAATGCTTTGTATGATAAAAATAAGCATTTTGTTCATAAAAGTAATTCATGACTTAGACCTCCGCGGTTACAATGTTGCAATTCAACCCCATGTAGCAACAAAAAAAAATTTTTCAAAAGCTAATTGTAGTAATAAAAACTTCTTTATCTTGGATTCATTATTTGATTGTATTGTGGATCCATTACTTTTCCAAACGATGATACTTGGCATATCACTATTTCTCATAACGAACAGACTACATTTAATGCAATATCACCCAGTAATAACACCCACCTATGGTGTCGTGTAAAATTAATTGAAAATTGTGTTATGAGTTGCGATAAATGTCTTTATTTTTGTAAAGTTATGTTTGCTTAAAATTTGAGCGCTTTACCACGTGATTGTTTTTCAAATTTATCATTAATTTCAATTTTAATTTAAACATATATTTGTTTTATGTCTATAAAGATCAATTTAAAGATCATGGCAAATGGAAAATAACTGAGTAGTCATGATGAAACCTTTGATTATAGAAGTATACCCCTTGACAGAAGAACCTTAATAAAGTTCAAACTTTAAAAAATCAAATAACTATGGTCGAATGTCGACCACTGGGCGCCCACTAGCTTAATATGAACGATATATCAGTTTAAGTATTACATTGAGCGTAAAAACTAAATACACCATACAAAATTACTCTTCGATTTAAAACAAAAATTCTAAAATAATCTAAAGTAAGAGGGATCAAATGATAATTTTAAGAAAAAAAATAACTCATAAAGTGAAAACTTTTGTCTTTGTTTAATTAAAATCTTAAAACATTTGCTTTCATACATACTGCGTATTATTTTCTTGCACGATAATGAACGTTAGTAATATTTCATGCTGATATTAAAACAAAACGGCTACCGTAAGTCTAAAATATGATCAACATAATCATGAAAAATAACCTCCCCGTACGCACGATACTGAAGCCCTATATGAGCTAACAATGTATGTTCTCTTGAAATGCTTTATAACAAAGGGAAATTCCAGCTTTTCCATCGGACGAGTCATCTAGTAATGAGACAGTAGGCCATGCAGCCTCTCCACAACCCACGGTACACAAACTCGTCCGCGTTTGTATTTTCACTAGGCCTCACTTTATTGAAAAGGTTGAGCCATTCAATTTTCAAGTATTAATTAAAACGCAACAATATTGAAGAACAAAAAGATTGATTATGTGATAATTTTATTTAGGAAATTAATGTATTAATACAAAACTTGTATTACTTTTTTTATATCACATCTATAAAAAGCGATCCAAATCGTCAAATGCGAGGTGAAAAATATTCACTTATTCGTATCAAGGTGTGATCTTTCACGATCTTTTAGTATATATCCAGATACCCATATATAAAATAGGATATGATCTATCATGTTATTTCTAAGGTGTAACGTAAAATGGTTCAGTTGATAGCATATTCGAGGACCGCGTAGTTTGACATAGGTCCAAATTCCTGAGTCGTAGCTTTCGGTGAAGGAAAAGATTGTGATGAAATCATAGCATGGTCGTAGATCTTTCTCTAAGTTCGCTGTCTGATAACTAATACCCTCAAGTGGAAGATCTGTCGCCAAGCACCAGTTGGTGTGTTCCACTTGAGAGCCAATCTTCTTTAAGTTTAATGTATTTATCATCTTAGACTATATTATCTTATAACATCAGATGAGATTGTTGTCAAAAGTTAAAACCTATACAATATAAAAGAAAACGTAAGAAATTATACTTCTTTAGCTTAAAAAAAACATTGCAACTGCTAGCATTTCAATTAAAAAATGATAATTAACTTTTAAAAGCTATACAATTTTTTAGATATCAGTATAGTCCGGTGAAGCTATTAAGACCAAGCTGGGTCAACAGTGTAGTCAGTTCGAAAAAAATAAAATATAAGTATACAGAAACAAGAAAGACACAAAAAACCGTTTATCAAATAATAATGGAAAATATTAATTTATAATGAAAAAGACTGAAAAGAATACATACTGACAGCTACCCCTTAAACTTACAAACCTACTAAAAAAGATTGTAGTATAAAAAAATTACTTTGATCACAATTATTCACAATAAGTTATTATTAACCATCATATATCATTTCAAATAATATTTATGTATGATTTTTTTATCTGCACTGATATAAAAAACATATAGACTCATATATATTTGAATAACTACCTTGAAAAAAGTTATCAGTTGTCTCGAAAACTTAAGAAACAATTACCAACCACCTTCATGGTGTCGCTTTTAGGTGTCGGTGTGCGCGCGTCGTAAATATCCACTAACGTCATTTTTCCCAAACGCGCCAAAAGAACTTCAAAAAGCTGGAATCGTCATTCTACGACGACTGTCAATACTTACCATTTGTTGGTCGCTACTGTTTTCTGAATAATCATTTCTTAACAATATATAAAACAATATATATATATATATATATATATGTATATCTTGTAATTAGTACTGCAACTGCTATATGGATAAAAAACTGAAGCGTAAAAAAAAATTCAAACTAATCAGCTTTACAACTTTTATCAGTATTAAATCAGTATTCTCCTCAATCAATTGCCATTATCATTACAAGAGGTCAAAATAGATATTTCAACCACACTTGATTACAGCGTCTGTTACTTCATAAACATACATCAATAAATTATGATCTCTTAAAAATTTTGGTATCCTCGACTAAGTAAATATATCAGATATTTATTTTACTTAACCAATATTTGTATTTGATTGGCTTTGCCACATTCCGTGTTTACTTTTTAATGAGTTTTGACGATTCAACGTCTTTGGTGTGATTTGAAATCGATCTAACTTTTTCGCAATATTCTTCCATTGACATAAAATTAGAACAGATAGACATATATTTTTTAAAAGAAAAGAATCTAATTTATTTTAAGACTACATCATTTACTCGAATGGACGGTAACAAATAGATATTGATATGAAATATTCTTCTTGCGTTTGTATATCTATCTATACTATAATAAAACTGTAACAAGTCGAAATCTGTACATTAAATATTTTTTGAAAATTTTAATCAGGGTAGACTATGTTATCGATATAGAAGCCAAAAATAATCTTTTTACAATTTTTGTCTGTCTGTCTGTCTGTCTGTCTGTCTGTCCCTATGCACACGCATCACTCTGAAAGTACTGAACCAATCTTGATGAAACTTGACATAGTGATAACTAATATTACGAGATTACATCAAATATACTTTTTGTCTCATAAAACGTAAAGGGTTCTCCAGGATAAAGGATTAAAGTCTAGAATATAAACCCGAATTACTCTGAAAGTACTGAACCAATTTTAACGAAATTTGACACGGTGATAACTAATATTAGAAGACTACATCCAGGATACTCTTTGTCCCATAAAACGCAATGAGTTCCCCAGAATAACGAAAAACAAAAATTTGCAGTTAACGTAACTAGACTTTTTTGCGACACCTTAGTACAAGAGCCGGCAACGTTAAAAGAACAAGAATTTTAGAATACCTGGTCCTTTAATACATCAATATATTTTTTTTATATCATAAGAGGCAAACGAACAGGTGGGTCACGTGATGTTTAGTGACCACCACCGTCTATAGACACTAGCAACACCAGGGGATTTGTAAGTGCGTTTCCAACCTGTATATGGGGGAGTGTAAGGGAACCTCCGGCACTCTCACTGACCGAACGAAACATTACAATGCAAGCACTGTTATTTGACGTCGGTTTTCTGTAAGTATTCTGGCAGTATTAGCCCGAACGAGCCGACCCATTCATGCTGAAACCAGTAATAGCTTCAGCGTGGCTCTACCACCTACAGAAATTATCAATATATCAATAGACAGAATTTAGGACACTTGGTAGCGGGTTAACGTTGTATTTTTAATAGGCATTTTGATTTATGATTAATCAATAATAAGTTTAGGAACATTTTTTTCAGTAACTTTTAAACGCAATTAAACATTCAGACACATTTTTTATAAACAATCATATATATACCCGCTGATATATTTTATAAATAAAAAAAAGAATGTGGTGTCGTGGGACACCAGGTAGGAACGAAGTTCTTTCGGCTAATGTAGAATCGACACTATTTGGAAAAAAAAATCGTGCTCAATTTTATGTAATCGTAATTCAAATTATCAATTAAAATAACAAAATATGTCTCTTTATTTTTGTTTGACAACATAAAATTACATAGAAATAGAAATAATTACAAAAAAGGAGAAAGAGAAAGATATTATACACTACTCGCTTATGTATACGACTGTCGCGCCTGCGCACGTCTCATTTAACTGTTTTATTCCATGCACTTTTCGTTACAGTTTTACTATCACATTTTTTTTCAGTTCGGTCGCGCAGCAAAATCTCTATCTCCTCCAAGCCTGCCGTAAGGAACTTCGTTCCAATAATAAATTTCAAATCAATTATTTTTTTTCATAGCAAAGAACCAATTTCATTTTATTAAACATTATTGACCACCATATACAACGATAAACGTAAACGTATGACTTGGGATTGACGCCATCTCAAATATATGCGTCGTCGACCATCAAGCTATACAAAGCCGAAATACCTTGGGCCGGCGAGGTGAAATATCTTGGTGTTACTTTAGATAAACACTTAAATTTCGATTCACACACAGAAAGAGTGCGAAACAAAGCCGTATGGTCTTAGGTCGTTTCTATCATTTGCTTTGTCATAAGAGTAAAATATCCCCCAGACAAACTCACTTTATACAAAACTTGCATCCGTCCGATTATGACGTACAGTTGTTCGGTCTTTGCACATGCGCAAAATCGTATTCAAAAGTTGCAGGTTCTCCAGAACTGAGCCCTACGTAAAATCACCGGTGCCCCATGGTACGTCCGGAATAAGGATCTCCACAGGACCTGGAGATGCTTTCTGTCTGAGCGTATATAAAATCACTTACAGGTAGTTATTTCGAAAAAGCCGCGAATCATCCCAGCCCGTTAGTGGTATCCGCCGCGAACGATGAACCCGTACCCAACGCTGCGCAGTATAGAAGACGACCGCGACACATTTTTACCGACCCTCCTGATTCAATCACGTCAGCGAACGATCAGTACCAGCCTGTCTCTTCAAACAGAGCGTGTTCTCACCCACGCCAGCATAACCGCAGATCACGCCGCCGTGGTCTGGGACTAAATTTCGCTCCCGTACACCAAATTAGGCCCTTCTCGGCAACGGCTCAAGCCTAGATCTGTTCCCTGGGCGTGGAGCCCTTGAGTACGCTGCTCACGCGATACAGTGACACAAGAGTTCTACCCTTATTTTTTGTTATCCTATCCTACATAGTTTAGAGGGTTTTTTCCTACACAAAATACATATAGAAGTTGTTGAGGCACGCATGCTTGGTACACATGCATGTTTCAATAACTTATATACGTATATAAGTTACCGGACTACTAAGACGAGCGCTTAAGGCACTCAGCCGATTTTATTTAGGCAACCAGTTCAAGGGTACACGGCACACCTCGGCTTGGATATTGCCTGTTGCATGCAAAATCGCGACCTATCTTAACTAATCTAGCTAACTATTCATATATGTATGAGTTGTTGAAACGTATATGTATACCAAGCATACACGCCTCAACAACTCCTGCATATATTTATTATCGGAAAATTGAGAGAGAAATTTTAGTTCGATAAGGAAAAAAGTAAACCCTTCCACTTTCATGTGTAACATGTTTCATTCATCATCATTCAGTGTTTCATGTGTTTCACGTGTGTGTGGGTGATCGTGTAGTGTTGTAGCAGTGATGTATATTTGTGTGTCACCGTATCGCACAAGCAACGCACTCAAGGGATCCTTACCGAGGGATTGAACCTGATGTATAAAACTGGCTTGGTTTGAAGGTGATAGGTACTATGTTGTGAGTGGTACAGAGATTATTTATAAAAATATATTGGAAATATATTTCAAATACGCTTTTGAAACAGTTTATAACTCTTAGACAATAGTTTCAAGCAAGTGACATTTGACGTTTTCGGCGGGATGTTTGACGCTTCGATACGGTGTTCATATATTTTTCTTTAATACAATGGAGTATAAAAAGGTTTTAATACAAGTCGAAGATAGTTATGATAAAGTAAGTGGTAGAGATGTTTATTCAGTTTTATGTAGGTTAGTTTTTATTTTAATTGATCCTGGTAGATGACGCTACGAATGGGTACTAGGTTTATTTAAAAAATGAATACATGTAATCTGGGTATATGTTTAAGTGAATCCGTGGAGAGTTTGGATTCACAATTGGAAACGGTAGTTGTGGCTGCAATCGGGTATCAGTTTTATTTGCGGGGTGGTAGGGCTTTACAGCCTGACTGGGTCACAACCACCATGTACATGACGAAAAAATCCGTAATAGTGATTCGTTTCTGCGCGTCGCGTTTCGGGATCAGCCTGTGCATATCCAGCTTTTTGTAGGCCGGCATGATAGTGGCGACCAGCGATGGATAGTGTGTCACTCGGTACGTGTACTGTGCTTACCATCAGGCATAGTGCAGGCATTTTGCCGTGCTACGATAAAAAAAAGAAACAATTTTTTCGCGTGATAACCAATTTGGTGCAAACGAAGTTGCACGGGTCAGCTAGTTGTAAATAAATCCCTTACAGATATTTAATAGATCTACAAAGTCCGAATTTTCCAACTTAAAAATTTAAGACTAATATCAATATATTGCCGAAAGCAAGTTTTAGCAATGCTTTTCAGTACTGAACTAATTATAAACTTATAAACTGAGTGATCATAAAAATGACCATGCGAGTTTTTGATCTAAAAGATTTCATTACGATGTCTGCAAACAAAAAAAAAACCTTGATTTACATACTTATATACATTTAATACATAATACATACATACATACAATACAATACAATACATACATAATTTAATACATATATATTATTTAAAAATCTATTCACTACACATCATTAAAACTGTCTGCAGAATGGTCAGTGGTCAATACTTTATAGAGTCTTTTATTGCCAATTTACAAATACCCAAATTTAATCAAATTGTGATTCTCTAAATGAAAACAATGACTTTTGTTAAATGAATCCGAATCGTAATAACTACTTTATCTTCGGAAAGGATGATCTAACAATGGTTAGAGGTGGAATGATCAAATTCGGTCATGTCTTTGGTCCAATTATTATTGTGGACACGTAACGTGACAATAGCCACAAAGCGGAACGTGTCGAAATGGAGCAACGGACGTCATCCGCGTTCAGGCGCAAAGGTGTCATCTGCTAGTCATGTATGAAATCAAATGTAAGTCACATTTGACAGATACGCTCTGCATAGCCTGTATTATTATTGACGTAATGAAAGGACATATAATCCTCTAAGTTTAGTATTTTATCAATACTTTGGCATCTATGTTATACAAATGAATAAAAATGTTATTAAGACTCAGAAAATATGTAACAACTGATGCACGTTTTAGCTGTAGAGTATTATGAAACTTGCAGGTCGGCATGACGAAGACCATTACCGATTAACTACAGAAGTTGCAATGGTCGTCGTTATTTTGGATTGTAACTGTGTCTACCAACAAATATAGTGCCGTCAGTTTATCTTATCACCAATTAAACACACGAAATTTGCTCTGTTTCAATACAACTCTAGAAGATATAAAGTAAATATTATACAGTACCCGGCTTTTGATTTGACACGCCGAAGAGAAGACCGTTAGTCGGCTAAATTCGGTTTCGTATAGCGTTGTCTTTGTCTCAGTCATTGCGTTGTGGGACAAAAAGTACGCTTAACTAGATCGAAACATTCCGATCTAAACTGAACGTCTCATTTACCCGACGTACCAAATGCCGGGTACTATAATTATTCATACATAGTAATTAAACATATATCTTGTAATTTTCTTGTTACTAAATTATTTACAGAATTTAAAAATCAAATTGCTGAATATAATATTATTAATATAATTTATATATTACAAGCTCCATAATCTTATTGAAATACAGATCGTTATAGCAAAGAAATTATCATTGAAATGTAGAAATTAATTAAATATTAAGATAAAAGTTTTATAATGGTTAAATAGAAAGTTTTAAGTATCAAAGTGTGATGGATATAAGAATAATTGAAGTCTGAAAAAGGTATGACTGGATTGTGTGAAGAATCGTTTATGTATAAAAGGAGTCAATATTGAGATATCTGACAGAGGAGAGTCAAAGAGGAAAACATCTACCTACCCTACTTAAATGGGATAAGGGTAAATAGATGATGATATCAAAATAATAATCACTGTAACATGGTTGAAAAGGCTATAATAAAACTGTAACTACATAGTAAGAAACGTAGGCCGATTCCGGTTACAATTCGTAAAATCCGCAGACGAAATAATGATTATGAACGTCTATGGGCGAGCGAGCGGCTTACCTCCGGCCGCTTAACTTTGTAAGTCTGCCACAATTACTTCTAGGATCCCTTAATAAGACGACCGGAGAGAAACATTCTGAAAATTTTTAAGATTTTCCAGCGTAATAGAGCGGCTCATTCGTAAATGAACTCGGTTACACGTACGCTTCCGATTTAATCCTCTTAATAAACGCAATTGCGCGTGCAGTCATGGCATGGTTTTATTAAAAATACTACTATTGTTTCGTTTAAGCTTTATAGTTATAGTTTTGCATTTAGCTCGAAACGTTTTTGTTCATCGATTTCAGTTTATGTATTTTTAAAATTATAAGCTAGGTAAATGAAAGAGTTCAGTGCTTTTTTTCTTACTTGTTTGGAAACCTCTTTTCATCATTTTTTATTCTTATCTATCTTTATTTATAAGTCTCTATTCGTCATACTTCACACTCCTTATATCATCGACTATTTTAATCCACAATATTTAGCACTTTTAAAAATAACCTTGATAATATTTAAATATTAAAAAGATATAGTCGATTTCATACAAGTATATTAGAAGGCCACCAGCATATTGAATCTACCAACACTAAAATAAATAAAACTAAAATATCTAATATTTTCTCCACGTTAACATTATACACATTTCCATTATTCTATCACAGGGGTTTTTCATGAAGAGCATTTTATGTTATCTATTTTTATATAACTCGCCATTAGATGGCACCACCACAGGTCAACTTCTGTATCGCTAAACCGAACATTATAAAAATTGTATAATTAATATTTGGAAAAGAATTACTTTTTAGCTGTCCATTTTGGTATAACTCGATATTTTAATGCAGATTACAATATAATAATAGCAACAAATAACAACAGACAAGTGCAGAGTTGTGAGCATATATAATAGCATCTTGTAATTTTAATAAAACAATTATTTGTATTCTATAAAGACTCCAGATACTCTCGAATGTCACCGTCATCTAGAAGAGCACACAAAAAATATAACGAAACTTGCAGTAGCAGTTACAAATCGTCACGTAAGGAAACGGCGTTATGCCCCCACTCCATGCGACTTTCGCTATTTCTCTTTCTCTTGTATACAAGTGCGTGAGAACTTCGAACAAACAAACATCGTATGCAGTTGTATAAACTTAATACAAAATATCATTTAAACTTAGTTTTGACGAGATAACGTCTTATAAAACGTCAAACGCCGACTGCACGTACAAAAACGCATGGTTCATTGTTAAGTTCCGCCTAAGCCAAGCGTGCTAGCGAGAGCGCGGAACAAGCAATAGAGAAGCGTAATCGGCCTGAGCGTTCGGCTTGTGATGCTACTATCTCTCTTCCACTCCATCGGCCGAAGGGAGCAAGTCGTTATTATTTAGTATTTAAAGTTTATATTGAACTATTCTATATTTAATGAATGAATATTTTTACTAAAGAATTAAATAAAACTTTTCAATTGTTTCCTTACTTTGCGTTTTTTACACTGAACTATGTTCTTAACAAGATTCTTCTGACTGCACTTTTTTATAAATATAATAGTAAATACTCTTATCATCGAATTGTTGGATATAGGAAGTGTAGTCTCATTATCCTTCTCGAATACCACATTATTGCCAGTGAAACCAAATAACGTTCCTTTTATATCAGTTTTATTTGAAGGAGCTTATTGTAGCAGCTCGTTGCACCAATAAATGGATTTGATGTCCGTAGAATGGAGTTAATATAATATGATTATAATTTTATAAAATCAGTTAACTTTAGATACGTTATTTTTACAAATTATTGATTCGTACTTGGTTTTACTTGTTTTCTACAAAAATGTAATTATGAGATTATTTTTACAGAAGTAAACTAGTTATTATATTTTCGTTCTAAATTAATCAGTCAAAAATATCTCAATCAATTTGTTCGTTATTGAACTTATAAATAGTAAACTACATAAAGTAAATTTTCAAAAAAAAGTATTAACCGACTTCAATATTAATCAGAGGCATAAAAATAAGGCACTAAAAACCGGAAAATAAATAGTTTATCAAATTAACCAAATTTAATGAAACATATGAATATGTGTGCTACCAAGAGATGTATTGGAAATCGGTGCCAACCGAAAATCATATCATCTACATCTAGGTACAAAGGCACCGACTTCCAATGCATCTCTTGGTAGCACACATATTCATATGATTCATTAAATTTGGTTAATTTGATAAATTATTTATTTTCCGGTTTTTAATGCCTTATTTTTATGCCTCTGATTAATATTGAAGTCGGTTAATACTTTTTTTTGAAAATTTACTTTATTTTTCCATTTTTAGTGTACATAATTTTTTTCTTCTAAAACATGCGGTTCACCTGATGGTAAGTGATCACCGTCGCCCATGGATACCTGCAACATGAGAGGAATCACAGACGCGTTGCCGGCCCTTAAGAAAGGAGTAGGCTTATTTCTTGAAAGTTGTGTTACTTTGTCACGGATCCCATAATCAGAACCTAACCAAACTCTCATCAAAATACCCTTGAAGAACATCCTTTACAATAAAAAAGCAATCATCAAAATCGGTTGGCATGATATTGAGTTATTCGTCATTTGTCGTATACACACTAAATGCAAATTTAACACTTATACGGTTTTGCACTGGATGCCGTTGACAGAACTGGACCAAAAAAATGGGACCACACGGGAAGCACTAGCTTTCAAATAAAAAAAGAATCATCAAAATCGGTTCGGCCAGTCCAAAGTTATGATGTAACAAACATAAAAAAAAAAAAAAAAAACATACAGTCGAATTGATAACCTCCTCCTTTTTTTGAAGTCGGTTAAAAAGACGTTTAAATCATGCGTTTTTTTAAATAATAGTCGTTTTCTCTGGTAGATTTTCTTATATACTTTAATTACATTAGATAATATAGAGCACGTTATGTAGTTAAGGTAAACAAACCCTTCGCCTGATTCTTAAAGATCCAAAATGGCGGATCATTTTTTTTATTTGACGACATGGTAAATTTTTGGTTTAGGAAAAAAACTTCGTACTAATGTAAATATAATTTAAAAGTACATTTTACATAATAATTATAATTTTCAATAGATAATTTGTTATTTTTCAAAGGTATAATAAAGCAGGTAATTTTTTAAACTTTTGCTGCCAACAGTATCATGTCCTGTGCCTCATGAGGTTTATATTCGTTTATATGGAGCTTAAGCCTTTATGGTTACGGAGAGTCGAGCCCAACAAAAAATCAATAGATACAAAATTACTACCACATTATTATGGTGCAATACTTTGCCTAAGAATATATACAAAACGTTTCTTAATAAGTACCTTAAAAATAACGTTATAGTTCACGCAAGCAGAGTCACAAGCATAGTTGGTATAGATAAAAAATATATGCATACATATTCCCATAAAATACATTGTATTATTTAGATTATATCTATATATTAATACGTGAAGCAAAATCTTTGTACCCCTTTTTGACTGATTTCCCCTGAACGGGTGAACTTGAGATTTGGCATAGTTAGTTTATATGGCGGAGAAGTGCAGAAAGCTGTTTATTTGATATGGAATGCATTAGAAGTACATTAAATTAATTAAAATATACACTACTCACACTACTGCTTGAATTTTACACAACATATACACAGATGTAAATATAAAAAACATTTTGACAGCCGTCAATAATTACGAACTTCAAAAAAGGTTGTGAAGGAGGTTGCTATTCTCCGCGGTTACAATGTTTGCAATTCAACCTCAAGGAGCAACAAAAAATAGTTTATTTTCAAAAGCTAATGATAGTATTAAAAACATCTTTGTCTTGAAATCACTATTTGATTGTATTGTGGATCCATTACTTTTCCAAACGATGATACTTGGCATATCACTATTTCTCATAATGAACAGACTACATTTAATTCAATATCACCCAGAAATACCACCCACCCATGGTGTCGTGTAAAATTAATTAACAATTGTGTCATGGGTTGCGATAAATTTCTTTATTTTCGTAAAGTTATGTATGCCTAAAATTTGAGAGCTTTTACCACGTGATTTTTGTTTCAAATTTATAATTAATTTTCATATTCATTCACAGATTTTTTTAAATGTCTATTTAATTGAAGATCATGGCAAATAACTGAGTAGTCATGCTGAAAGCTTTGATTATAGAAGTATACCCTTTGATAAAAGAGCCCTAATAAAGTTCAAACTTTAAAAAATCAAATAACTATGGTCTAATGTCGACCACTGGGCGTCCACTAGTATGAATAATTAGATGTTATTGTAAAGACCACATGGACGACATTATGTAATATCAGAAAATTAAGCGACAAATTCTAAACGGTACAGACTTTAGTGTCTATATTTATAAGTAGCCTGAACTAAGTATTGATATTTACATGAAATTGGATTTGTAAGTCTATGCGAAGAATTATTCGTAATACGACTAATTCCCATCTGTAATTGCATACTTTTGAATTCTGGTTCATGCCTACATAATACCGTCCAAATGATAAACACGAAGCGTTGTCACTTGAGATCCGAAATGTTTTATGATTGAAACACGAGTATCTTCCAGGACAATGGATTTATTGTTACAACTATGTATAAGGAAATAAACGTTCAACGGAATGCTACAACCTTTCATCGTTATTAGATTATCTTACAACAAGTGGACTATATACATGTATCATGAGATTTTATAAAAAGAAGGAAATAATATTATCTAATTGTAGGAAAAGGATACTTATGAATGCAAGTATATTATTATAATAAATTTATTATTGGAATATGATGAAATTTACATTGATAAAAAGTTGTATCCTAATTTTAACTAATATTATAAATACGACTGTATGTTGGCATTTATTACAATTTTACGTCTTAACTACGCAACTATTCATCATGAAATTTTACATACACGTTGTCAAATGTATGAAGAAGAACATAGGGTTCATTTCACCCAGAAAAAACAGTTGTTATCCAGAATAACAGCCAGCGAAGCCGCGAACAAAAGCTAGTAATTTAGAATGTCAGGATAGCATTTCCACTATAGTGTAAATTCTTTATAACGATGTTCGATATAACTATTCTATATTATAAATAAGTACCTGGGCGACCGAGCCTAGCTCAGTTCTTTAAATACCATTTATAAATTAAAATAAACTTTCAAGTTTTGCCTTATAATTTTTTTTTACAAAAAAAAAAACATTAAGAAAATTGATCTGTTATGCTGTCACTCGGATTCGAACTGGGGTTACATGGATTTTCGAAGCAACCGATTTCCATCTGAGCTATTTTTGTTTTGACAACATCGACGAAATTTACCTTTACATTCTAGCTATATTTATTCATTGCCTGAAAACGCAGTTAAAAAACTTTTCTATGAATAAAATCTAGCTAGATCGATTTATCGTCCCCGAGACTACAAACATACTAAGTTTCACGGTATTGGATGACGCCGTTTCCGAGATCCTGAATATATACAAATATAAAAATATACAAGAATTGCTTGATTAAAGGTATAAGATTTCGATTGAGTTCATTTGCTTGAAAACAAATAAACTCATTATAGCGCAACAGATATTTTCTTTTAGGAAGAAATACATTCATAAAGTAGTTGTCAATACATAGATTTTATTAGTAGGTTTGGTAAGTAGGTTAGGTAGTATCACCCGACCCACAGAAAACCGACGTGAATTAACAGTGCTTGCATTGTTGTGTTTCGTTCGGTTAGTGAAAGCGCCGGAGACCCTCTTCCCCTCTTTTCTCCTCCCCCCCTTCCCCCTTCCCCCCCCCCCCCCCCCCCAAACACAGGCTGGCAATGCACTTGCGACTCCCCTGGTGTTAGTGTCTATGGACGGCGATGATCACTTAACATCAGATGACCCCCCTGTTCGTTTGCCTTCTATGACATACAAATTAATAAATATATAATAATAATAATATAATTAAAAGTATTATTGTACTGCCGAAATTTCTAAGTAAGACATCTGAGGGCGTAAACTACCTACTATTGATATTATTAATTTCCAAGAACACGTGTGCCGCTACTCGTGGATTACTGTATATCAAGGAAATTTTGGTCACAGTTGTTAAAAATACCAGGCACCTATCTTATAAGCCATAAATCAACTATGAAATTGTTAACATGGCTAGTTACATAAAAACCATATGTATTGACAATGAATTGTGTTTGATACATAGAGACGTACTACGTAGCATTTTATGGATTCACCATGCAGGTGCTGGGTCCATCGCGTGGCATAGAGAGAAACTCTGAGTAGTTTCCGTGACTAGTGACAAGAGTGTAGATTTAAGAGGTCCCTCTCCAACGTACATTAACACTGACCTTAACTAATCGTGCTTCCCTCCCTGCCTATCCAGATCTGGTATGAACCTACTAATGCAGCTTTAGAGGCTCGTTCAAGTATAGAACTAATTGCAGTTCTGGTTAGTATAGAAAATCGAGAAAAGGGGACTAAAAAAATAAATCACAATATTTCCAACATTTTTAGCATGATAACTAGAATCTCTCTCATTCTATTTATATAAATAGATATTTGAATTGTTTATTCATTTTCCAAGCTAAACATCAAAAAGTTTGAACTATTTTTTACGATATTTTTACAAGTAGGTACAAGACTTTCAGAATATTACTTATGCTATTCTTACGTTTCTCCACAAAAGATAAGCAGTAATAATAAACTTTAACTAAGGTAACTGTCGGTAAAAGATTTATTACAGGGGTTCAGTAGTAGTGTAAGATTACAATTAAAAAATAGTGTGTGTGTGTGTGTGTACTTATGTTCACACGTTAGAAGTTATACTTCTTTGGCATAACAAGATAAAAATCTTTACAAAAATTTCATCTTTCGCCTTATTCTACCTTTGTAGGAAAACGACACTAACAATAGAAAAAAGGTATTTAATTCATTGAAAGTTTTAATACAAAGAAATACAAACAACAAATACAAATAAAGAAAATGTTGACTATAACTAACTTCAACTTGTCGGTTTTTCGTGACGATGTGCGCGAGCAACTTAAAAATTTACTAACGCGCCAAAACAAGTATAACTTCGAAAAGACTACTCACGATTAATCCAGAAAAAATACTTAGTGTCTATGTAAGAAGATAACAATTTTCTTGAGCACAAAGACGTGGGTACCAGCTACTTTTAGAAGTAAAGAAAGTTAACAACGCGTATTTGTCGAAGGAAAATAATATCAAAGCTTTTATTGTTTCTCAAAGTGGACAGCATTTACGTTTCCTTTCTAAACGTACATAGATATTTCATTTCTATGCACAAAAGGAAAGTATTTAATTGAAAGAAATCTATCTTTTCTTTGCCCACACAAATTGTAGTTCTTTTACAAAGAATAAATACACATAGCCTATTAATATATTAAGATTTAGAACAGAATACTTTATAAATAATTAAATAAAACAATGATTTCTGTATTTAGATTCCGTGTTAATTAAAAAAACCATTTCAAAGAGATCGCTTGCTCAAGAATATAGCACAAAAAATATCGCAAACAATACTATTCATAATCACCTCAGTGACATCTATTTATTTTCTACAATTTACTATATTAACCCCGGTACAATGGTTTTAAACGTAGCTTGGCTGTTTTTTTTATATTTTAAAAATTTTGTATTAATTGGAATTAAATAATGCAATGCGTATAGTTTCATGAATGAAAATTTATCATACTTTTTATTTTGTGTGTGTAATTATTATGTAATATTTATATTATGTAAATAAGTAAATAAGATAGCACACTATAATTACAATATTGCGATACATTCTTCTTCTTTATCTTTGACTCCACAGAAGCATTTGCCAGTGTCAATGTTTTCTTTCAATGGATAGTACAATAATATTACAAGCTTTGAGTGATTATTTCAATATTCTAACAAGATGGTGAATCCCTTATTAGAACCATCCAGGGAGTTTTTGTGGCATCTCAGAATTTCATGCTTCGTGGTATTATTCTCCATTCACTTCACTTATGCACAATAAACTAACTATATTACGTAAAACACCACCAAATTTACAAAATATAGGGTCAAATAACACAAGATTATGGATAAAATATAAAATCCACTACATGACAGACTAAAATCTCGCAAAACTCTATTATTTATTATATATTTTAAAAGTATAAAAGGATATTACAATAGAGGTTTAAATATGAAATTGCCCTTTTGACGCACTGGCCATTATGAACGATAATTAAATTGATATGGTATCAAATATCATAGTAAAACTTTTTTGTCATGAAAACTATAACATTCTTAATTTAAAAAGATTGACATTTGGTTGTTCGACTTTCAATTTCTTTACATTAAGTTTTTAAAGTGCAAATTACAACGAAGATCAGAGTCATTTTAGATTATGAGTTCCGACTTAGGACTAAGGAAACAAAAACTGGTCGTAATGTGCTATTATATTTGGAGTGGTTTCGTTAACAAACGCACTGTAGATTTTAGGTTTAATTGTTTTAGGAGTGGAAATTTTGATTTAAAGAATGAAACACGAGAAAGAAAAGCCATTAAGGTACGTAATAACGATGAATTGAAGGTACAGGTAGAGACCGATCTGTACTAATCTACCAAAGAATTAGCGTTATTCGTAAATTCGTATTTCTGTTAGGTTTTATTTTTCGAAACGAAATATATAAGTAGCATTTATAAGTTTCTGATTAAAGAATATTATGACAGGTTTTACAAATAACAGAAGTAGAGGCGTTCTAACGAAATTAACACTAACAGTCAAAAGGAAATGCTTTAAATGAATAAATTTTATGTCGAAGCACTTTGCTAATAAATATGTAAATTATAACACAAGGATAGTGTATCGTAATATCATCATATTGCAATAAAATACAATACAACAACAACTAGACAGCTCGTAAATAAATGTATGATCCGTAAATGCCAAAAAATTATCTTCTTATAGATCATTAATTATTTTGCTGTAGATAATATTGTTAAATTAAAAAACTTATTTAGTTTTTTTATACTACTTATCATAATTATTTCTATCATTTCTATAATAAAATTCTTACAATAAGGTATATCGTTAAAAACTCCGAAGTTGTACTTTGTTATTATTAAGCACATGATTGCAAAGCGCTAGCCACCGACTCGCTTACTGAACAAACTAATCTGGAAATTACACACTCCTCGTCCACGACCTCTGCCGGCCTGTCCTTACACTATTAGCAATACGTGATGTATGCTAGAGCATCCATTTTAATCAAACACGTAAAATATTTATTTTGTAAAAAATATCTTTACTACTGATGAATAGAGATTAAACAGATATATTATTTGTTAGACCTCTAATTGTATTATATCATTTATCTGCAAACTTTGTATTTAAACAAAATAATACTTAAAGATATGTTTCTTCTTCTATCCATAAAAATATTAGGTATTTAGAAAGTTGTTTAGTAGGCAATGGTGTTGCGAAAATATAAGTATGATATTTGTCTATGTCAAAACTTTTATACACTAAGGGAATTCAAATGGGTAGAGATTGTAAAGAACGGTGAAACATTCTATATTATCATTATATTTGACAGATATATTGGATTATCAAGTTAAGTATCTATTTTCCTTTCTTCTATATAAATCTTTGTAATAAACACGTTAATTTTTCCACAAAGTGGAAAATATTTCGCCGTGAGGTCGCGACATTAATTTGAAGCAAGCAATAAAGGGGCAGCGCGATGTCTACACCACGCAGACGATGCCGGGCGCAGCAGCCCACTCTGTGACGGTCTTAAACGCCGCTCTATAAATTTCTCAATAAAATCTCTGTCTCACAACAAGACCTAGCAAAATAGACTTTATTGTAACCGCTTAAAGAACACAACTGAACGCAAACTATAAACGAGAGATGTGCACTTTTGTAAATGACGGTAAACGAGGAAATAATTTACTTTGATATGATTTCCTTCCAGCCTTTCGGTTACTGGAAACGATGGCTTAACACTCAACCTTTGAGTCTTTATTTGAACGCCGAAAGCTCAGCAAATACAATTTTTGGCAATTGATTTTAGCAAGAAGATTAACGCCGTGAGTTTAGCTTGCCGCCTCGCCTCGTGTTGTTAAATGTAAGCTAACCTTATTAAATTAAATTTAGCGGCATTATAACGATCTCGACCTACTCTCAATGTGATGATAGCGTTTGTTTATTTATTCTCCAGTTTAATTATCTTATTTTTACTATCAATAATGTCTTACGTTAATAAGCTTTGGAATAATAATTATGCTAAGTTAAGTAATAATAATATAGTTTCATATCTTTGACAGATAAAGTATATTATTCTTTATAATCCTGGACATTTTTCTAGATGGATCCCTACGTAGTATAATGCGATATAATGGTTAAACTTTAGTACCTGGACGACCGAGCCTAGCTCGGTTCTTTAAAAACATTATTAAATTAAAATAAACTGTTAGATTGGCCTCTCGAAATTTGCATTTTTTACCAAAAAAAAATTATTAAAAAAAGACATCTCTTTTACTGTCACTCGGATTCGAACTGGGGCTAGACGGATTTTCGAAGCAGCCGATTTCTATCTGAGCTATTTCTGTTTTGACAGTGGAGGCGAAATTTACCTTTATATTCTAGCTATATATTTTCATTGCCTGAAAACTCAGATAAAAAAGTTTTCTATGAATGAAATCTAGTTAGATCGATTTATTGTCCTCGAAACTACCTACATACAAAGTTTCAATGAATATATAACAACATAAAAATATACAAAAATTGCTAGTTTAAAGGTATGAGATTATTAAATTTCGTGCACTACGAGAAACATTATTATTCTGCGAAAGACAATATATATCATATTATCATATCAATATATATCATATTGTAGTAAAAAAATTATACCACTAGCTCAGTTATAGGTTACCCTTCTGGGCATCGTCCAAATGTGTGATATACCATAAAAAAAAAACAAACAAACAAATTTTGCGAAAATACAAAATTCAAGCAAACCTCAAACTGTCGAATAACTAAGGATTTCTTATATACATGCTACCACACAAAAGTAAAGTGTTGGTAATTTTCAACCAACCTTAAAAAAAGTGATAAGATATTCATAAAAACGATACTGTACTTTATCTCATTCTCTCACACGTCACATCTTATAAATGCACTTTCTTTTTTAATTCGTTTTTTCTATATCAACAGCTTCTTTTCATAGAATTTGTAATTACAACGGGGCAAAAGAAGTTTTCATTTCAAAAATATAATCGCACTACAAACAATCGATGTTTCAAAATACACGACTCCAAATGTAAGGTCCTATATATATATGAATAGTGCTAAGTGGGTATTTCGTACAGATTAAGTCGACACCTAAAACTAACAATACCCCTTAAGTGTATTCGTATTAAAGAAAGAAGAATGTTGATTTAGAACATCGCAAGTCGTTCCAACATTAACGGCTTAAAGTAAGAAGGTTGTGAGATTTGTTAAAAAATACGCAAGCCTTATAACGCCGTATAAAAAACTTCTCGGAATATTAAGTTAACCAATACTTTTTTTTTTAATTTTATCTCGCTTAAGTAGGTTGGGCACAACATGCTTGCCTTTTACAATCTCCTCTGTCAAAGGTCATACATAGTAAGTGAGTAAATATTGACACCTTTTATATGCATATCAGTTTTTACACAATCCATACAACACCTTTTTCGGTCTTCCTTTACTCCTACATCCACCATCATACTCAAGACTTTTCTAGATATTTGACTTTCATCTCTTCTCATTACATACTCATACCATGCTAACCTATTACTCCTCGACTTCCTCTGACAAACTCATTATTAATCTTATCCATTCTAGTAACCCCACACATCCATCTTAACATTCGCATCTATGTCACATGTAATCCAAAATTTTTCATCCGTGGCTTACGTAGCCCAACACTAGGATCCATATAATATGACTGGTCTTATTATAGTTTTTACACCTATCCCTTAAGTTTCAACGGCATTCGTGGGTCTCAAACTGTCCCAGACACTTTTCGCCATTTCATCCCTCCATTTCATTTTATGTATAGTTAACCTACTCGTATAACCTATATTGATAATGTAATCCCAATTTAATTAAAAAGATATTAATTTATTATCTGGTTATCTGGAAATATAATGAATGTCATAGAACTTAACCTATCTAAATTCAAAGGAGTATAATCTGCTGATGTAGAATTGAGATAATATCGATAACGAAGTGATATAGTACTCGTAAATGTCTGGCAAGTTCTTAAATTAAAAAGACGTTATGGTAGCTCACTTCGGGATCTGCTCATATATTTATACTACTTATGAACCACATTTCACAAAATAACTGTACAAATAAAAAAATAATAATGCCATTCGCTTATTAAATCTAATGCGAATTGAATTTTTTTTTGTTTTGTTTTTGGCAACCAAGCTTATAGATTTATTACTACCATTTTCGAGTGTGTAATTATTTTACAACAATCTTGTGATAATTTCAATGTTCTAAAAAGATGGTGGCTCCCTTGTTAGAACGTAGAGCCACGCTGAATTTACTACTGACTTTAGCATGAGTGGGTCGGTTCGTCCGAGGTAGTACCACCATCTCACAGAAAACCGATGTGAAGTAAAAGTGCTTGTATTGTTACATTTCGTTCGGTCAGTGAGAGCGTCGGAGGACCACCTCTACTCACTTTCTCCCTCTCCTCCTCCTTTCCTCGCCCCTTCCCCCAACCCAAGCTGGCAACGCACTTGCGACTCTCTTGATGTTGCAAGTGTCTATGGACGGTGGTGATTACTTAATATAAGATGAACCATCTGTTAGGAGGTTATAGGATATAGGAGGCACTATGATAAAAAAAAACTTTCCATGGAGTTTTTGTAGCAACTCAGAATGCATACTCCATGGTATTATATCCCATCTACTTCACTTGTGAACAATGACCGAACTATATTACGTAAAACACCACACATGTTACAAAATATAGAGTTAAATGACACAAGGCTATGAATAAAATATAAAATCCACTTAATACCAGTCTAAGATCCGGCCAAAGACTCATTAAAAATATTATTGTTTGAAATAGCGCACAAACGACCGGTGTCATACTAATCGATTGCAATCGCCATGTACCTACAATATGCTATTACATAAAAATGCACGCTACTGATATACCCGGATAGCCTGCAGGGTTCTATATGATACGAATCTCTCTCGGAGTCTTGTAATAGCCCGTCGCTGAGCTTATTACCAGACGCCATCTATTGATATCGGCTTTACAGGGAAATCTGCAATAGGTAATAGTCGTCCGACGTTAAAGTTAATACTATAAAGTCAACTTTATTTTGTATTGTGTGGTTGGT
Organism: Antheraea mylitta; assembly: GCA_014332785.1. NCBI lineage: Eukaryota > Metazoa > Arthropoda > Insecta > Lepidoptera > Saturniidae > Antheraea > Antheraea mylitta. Next base: position 717,080 of record JACEII010000085.1, read on the forward strand.
CCGATTGTTATTTAATATATATTCTTATAAATAAAATAGATAATTTAGTAATTATTACTTATTTTTTAAACAGATATATGTAAACTGAGTTATATATACAAGAATGTAACGCTCGACAGATTTATTTCCTTGTTAGAACACGCAAATTTCTGATTAAATTGTTTCTTAGCTAAGCTAGAGTGAAATAAAGCGACGTATAAGCCGTGTGTCATGACGTAAGGTATCGGCGGCCGAGGTTGGGTTGATCATCCGATGAGAACCGAATCTTACCGAAAAAGACTGAACTGTGAATGCCTACGTTAGCTATGGCGCAACGCAATCGCATGTTTAGCTTCTATTACAATAATTATTCTTTATATGCAACATGATTAAACTTACCTTATTATTTTTTTTCTTAACTATTAATTTTCATTAAAAAAATAATTTAAAAAGATCTGGTAATCAAATCGCTTCGTTCTAGAATACTTCACTCTATGATCATAAAAATAAGATATAATATTGTACATAAAGTCAGTTTGATATAAATCTCAATCAATATAACCGCTGTTCACCATTGCTTCCTTATTTATACTGTTTGTATAAATTAATGTATATAGTATAGTAATCTTAGAAAGAATTGTCACGTGCAAGTGAATGTAGCTTGAATGCCTTAACATGTTTTACTCGACACATTAAAAAATCTGGCAAAAATTCTTTAAACCTTACCCTTATTAGTTCAAAGATGATGTATTTGTAATAAGCTAATTTTCATATTTAATTAATTCATTAAATATAATTACTTCTTAATTAAAATGAACGCTTGGCATTCTTCGCGCTAACTTTGTAAAAGAGTTTATTAAAAATGCTTTTCTTTGAATTAATACAAGTCACCTTTTAAAAGTAGGCAGTTTCTTAACAATCGCAAGAATAAAAGCCCATCATAGTGTAATTTTTTTTAATAATAATAATTGAACCAAGTAAAATATTAAGAAACCTATTGACAGTGGCCAAAGTACAAATGTCTAGCAAAGCTGCAAAGGAAATAATCACAATTAAATTGAAATGGACAAGCCACCAGCACTATACCTAAAATCTACATATTTGTAAGTCCAGGATGCAGACTAACCGGATACAATTACAGAGTGCAATCCACCGGCCATAGGAATACATAGAAATATAAGCTCCTATCCGTAATGGAAAGCTCTCTCATTATTGCGGGTGGACGGCGACAATGCTTCTTTAGAGCGTTCTATTGCGGCGAACCAGCCTTTAGCCAGCACGAGCCATGCTTTGTATATTGACTTGCAATTAAGATAAAATACTTATATCTCTCTGTCAACTCCGTATAAGTTTATTTTATCAATATCGTCATTTCGCAAACGATTAAGACAATATGATTATTCTATACGTTATCACATTATTCATCCCCTCTTTTGCTTTTAAACAATTGCCCAATATCTAAATACTAAGTGGAAATAAATAATGACTAATAACATAAAGGATAATGGGAGTAAATAAATATATTTACTACCAGCTTTACCCGCGGCTCCAAACGCTTTTTTTAAAATTGTATTAAAGAATTATAAAATTGTGAGACTATGTACAATTATAGAAATGTTCTTTAAAAACAATTGTAAGTATGAAACGCACGCCGCTGACGGTAATATGTAATGTGTACATTACATATATAAATACTAACATTGTGCCAAATGAGATTTGTCGCCAGCAACATATTTGGAACCTTACCCCAACATATAACTACCTCAGTGCTCACTTACACTGTATAAGGAACTAATGAAACAATTACTTCAAATATTGTTATTAAGATTTGCATTTACACTACATCTAATATACATCTCTATTGTAATTAAGATTTTGTGACAGTAAAAAAATAAACGCTTGTCGTTTCCGTAACAAATTATATTATGGAACTCTTTACGTAATACGTTTATGGTCTAAGATCTTATCAGGAAGACTTCGTCTATCTTCAAAGTTACTAATAATTATAATGACGAATTGTAATCAATAAGTTGATAATTGTCTCTAATTAAAAATAAAAAATGAGTTGAAATCTTGCTTAATTTCATACAGAGAAAGTCGCTGGTAACAGCTAGTCTAAAATAGAATAACCTAAATTACTTTTTATAAGGTTCGCTATCTACCAGTGAAACTCCCGTGAAAGTCGATCTAACCGTTTTGGAGATAGTACTATGGGTGAAGCCACGGTTAACAGCTAGTATAAACTAAAATTGCTTGAATTACTTTTTATGAAGTAAGTTATCGACCAATGAAAGTTTTGTGAAGATCGGCCTAACCGTTTTGGAGATAGTACTGCGGACGAAGCCACGGTTAATAGTTAGTATAAACTAAAATTGCTTGAATATTTTTTTAAAAGGTCAGCTATCTGGCAATGGATGTTTCATGAAGATCGATCGAACCGTTTTGGAGATAGTGCTACAGGCGAAGCCGCGGTTAACAGCTAGTCTAATGTAGAGCAGCCTAAGTTACCCGCTATAATTCCAGCTATTTGCCAGTGGAATTCCCTTCAAAGTCGCTCCAGCCGTTTTGGAGATTACCCGGAACAAACAGACAGACAGACAGACTGACAAAAATTTTAAAAATTGCATTTTTGTTATCATAAGCGTGTATACTTTCATACCCAATCGGTATTTTGTTATTTTGATATTACATACAGACACTTCATTTTTATTATATGTACATATTTCATTTAATGGAACTTGGTTATCCGCATCCCTCCACATACAATAAAGTTATAGACGCTTTCAAATATGACCACTTCGCTGAAATCCTATCGTCTAATTGATTCCCTTTACAGAATACGACCCTTAGTCTGAAACAATTATGAATTTAATCCGGCAAGATGGAATAGAAGAAATAAACAGCAGTTTTTTTTTATAACATAGGAGGCAAACGATCAAGCGGTTCACCGGATGTTAAGTGATCACCGTCGTCCATAGACACTAGCAACACCATCATGTTTTCGGGGGTGGGAAAGGGGGAGGGAGGAGAAGGAGGCGAGGGAAAGGGGATGTGAGCCTCTTATGGTCTCACTGACCGAACGTGACGCAGGCAACACCAGGGGAGACGCAAGTGTGTTGCCAGCCTGCGTCGGAGTGGGGAGAGGAAGGGAAGAAGGAAGGGGAAGCGGAGGGTAGGTGGGTCCCCCGCGCTCTGACTAACCGAACGAAACGCAACAATGCACACACTGTTACTTCACGTCGGTTTTCTGTGAGAGGGTGGTACTACCCCGAGCGAGCCGACCCATTCATGCTGAAACAAAGAAAGAGTACAATAAACCAGAAAACATGTAAGACTACGATTCCAAATTTTGACTTTTAATATCTTTACAGTTTACCTTAAGTTTTAAAATAAGAATATTATTAATTAAATTTTATTATTACATATCTATCAACAAACATAACTTTATTAGGTCATTCTTTGAAAATATAATAGTCTGAAAGAGTAGAAATACAGCATATTTATTGTGTTAAGAATATACTTCAAAGGTTAATGGCGTTATTTTATTTCAACACGTTCCGCTATTTCACTTTTATAGTGTAGCTCCTTATGTGGAAACCAATAGACAACTAGAGTGGTTAATGCGTCGACTGTAATATCAATAAAGCGAGACTAGACAAGGCGAAACAGGGGGTGGTGATCACCTGTTTTCCTCTACAAAGTGTCGCTTGTGTGTCGACTTTCCTCCGATACTTAAAATATGGCATGTCATCCTCTCGGCTCTTGTAGCTCGTTTGTACAGCGGGATTTGTAACGCGACATTATTTAGGCGAGTATAATTTCTGTAATACGAAACTTGGGACTATATTTAGGCTACTTTAGTATGTTATATTTAATAACAAAAAATATATAAGCAAAAGCAAAAATAAATTGATTAGCATTTTTATTACTAAAATTTATATAACACTAATCAAATCATTGGCAAGCAACTTTCGCGCAATGGTATAAATTGGTTCCTTTCTTGAAATAACTGACATACTTGAAATAAACACAAATCTATACTATAATAATTTTAAATACAATATTCACATAAAAGACTATGGATGTAGGCGGTAGAGCTGAGCTGAAACTATTACTGGTTTCAGCATGAATGGGTCGGCTCGCCCGGGGTAGTACCACTCTCTCACAGAAAACCGACGTGAAGTAACAGTGCTTGAATTGTTGCATTTCGTTCGGTCAGTGAGAGCGCCGAAGACCTACCTACCCTCCGCTTCCCCTTCTTTCTTCCCTTCTTCACCTAACCCCTTTTAAAACAAGCTGGGAACGCACTTGCGACTCCCCTGGTGTTGCAAGTGTCTATGTACGGTGGTACTCAACATCAAGTGACCCATCTGTTCGTTTGCCTCCTATGATATAAAAAAAAAACAATATTTATTAACAAACGGATAGAACCTTAATATACCAATATACAAATAATATACCATAACATTCGCATCTTAGCGTGTTTACCTGTTGGGTTAAAAACACCAAAAAATGGGAGTAACACAGTTTCTGGTATTTATCCGACTAGCTATAAAAATAGCACTGTAGTTAAAAGTCTATCACCGATCACCTATTTTTGTGTTCCAGCAATCGCTTGTAAATGTGCCAACCCTTTATTTTATATTTATCGTGATATTTGATATTATAACTTAAGATTTGTTGAAATATATCCAAATACAATTAAAATAAAACCTATGCAAAATTCACAAGAACTTGGTATGTACAATAATTATATATTGGAATCAATAATTTTCATGTTATTTTATAATACATGTTCGCTGTAATCAACGTATTGCTAATTAATGAGAAATATAGTCTCATATAGGAGTAAGCACTACTCTGATAAATCACAAAACACTGAAATGTTTAACGAAGCTTATTTTAACTATGTTATCTAATATTAATTTCAATATAAGTAAATTATTATTATTTATTATTTATATACCTAATAATAGATATTATTTGGAACTACCAATCAAATTCATATCAATACTATTGCATTTTATGGCCTATCGACTAAAGTAGGCTAAAGGCTATCAAGTTCACTACCATCCTTAGGAGCGGATAAATTACCATACAAATTATAAGTCAGTACGATAGCAAGAACGCGTAGTACTTCAGTCGAGCAGTGTAACACTGTGCGAAATATTGTAGACAAAGAATAGTTTGATCATCCGATAAAAACCGTGCTTTACCGAGAAAACCCAAAGTGTGATTGATTATATTGGCTCAGTTGGCTGGTGGTTTTCCTATGCAATACTCAAGCTTCATAGAAAATTTGTATTAAGAAAATACAACTGAAAATATTTCATGAACCAAATCCGTCTGGTATAGTAAGTTATGGCACGAGAAATAACAAATACTTTTTTGAGTTATCAAATTGTTATAATACAAACGGGCTTATGATCAAATATTTTTAATACGTCGTATCAACGGTACTTTTACCAACTTTTTCACGACTCTATATTTTCGATGTCTTCGTACGTTTGTGATGTTTGCCCATTTAAATATATACCGAAGATTTATTCCCCTATAAAGAGGGTGATAAGAGTTTGCAATATCAACATACTATGTCAAAGAATCTCAGAAGTTTTTACTTTGCCTAAAATCTTTTTTGGATATAGAATACTTAACGTAACGTAGCAATTTTATTTAATTCGTTTTCAGAAAAACAATTATTTCACAGATTGACAACGCTGCTTTTCCTATTATTTATTTATATCTATTGTTTTCAAACTTTTAGTAACAATTTACATAACTAAAAAATATAGTGAATTGCTTTGAAATATTATTAAATTTTATATCTATTAAAACATACTTCGTTACGAACCAATTTGGTGACGACATTTACTATTTATATTTTTAATCGTATACAAATTATTGCGACCATTTACTCGTTTAGAAGAGTGTTATCACAATTTTTTATCCAGCGACAGTAATCTCGTTGAGTATCACCGCCATTTTCAGTAAATCACTGTCGTTGGCCCACGGTCATTTTCCGTTCAGATCTATGACGGCACATTAAGTGACCACGGGCTCTAAAGAACTCTTGAAATTGAAATTAGTCTAAGCTTTGAACTTTATTATTATTCTAAAGTGGCAGTATGCAAGTCTTAGCGTTGAATTTTATTATTATTCTAAAGTGGGAAAATGCAGGTCTTAGCCCTGTATTTTTTTCCCCAGGGGAAAGAGTGGGTTATGTCCAACTCGCACGGACTAAAACCCCACGGTGTACCGACAAACCGTAATGTTGGGGCGGCAAGGGATCGGTCTAAGTTATTCCCCTTAGATAGCCGCCCCAACGGTCCGCCCGGCGGAAGGTGGCCGCCGGGCTCCTACCTATAGAGAAGCAGCTGGGCACATACCAGCTACCCCCCCCCCCTCGTCCACCGGACCTGTGCAAGGAAGGGATGAGCCCCCCCCGGCTGCATCCCCTCAGGTCCGGCTACGGTGGCGGGAGGAGTTGGGCGAAGCGTCGCCTGCTCCCACCTGTCCTTCGTTGGCGGAGAGGGTCTACCTCGCGGGCCCCTTCGCCGCCTCTTTTTGCGAGATGACTTCCTCGCATGGACAAAACCACGCTCGGCAGCGACAAATCTTCTCCTACCGCCGCCGCCAGAGTGCGGTGCTCCACTTCCCACGCAGCACACTCAGACAGAGTGTGCTGCGCGGTATCCTTCTTAGCGCTGCACTCGTAACAGGCGGTGGTCGGCTCCCTGCGAGCGATCCGATGCAGGTTCCACCCGAAACAACAGTGTCCGGTCAGTACCTGCACCACCTCGAACGTCAGGGAGCCCCACTCCCGACTAATCCGATCCCGCAGAACCGGGCGGAAGGCGTCAACCGTGAATTCGTACACGGCGGCAAGAACTCCTGCCTCCAGCTCCCAAGGAAGGGAGCTGGCTAGCCCTGTATTACTGCGAGCAATAATCTATAATGATCGCGTCACACTACTAAAGCTCCTTTCCAAGTCCTGTGGCATTTAAGAACTGAAGGACTTTTTTGGTTGAAACCAAAATCTGTACCTCATCCGGGAGCAATACGTGCTTTCCCAGAATTAGGTTTCACGAAGGCTTCAGTGGATCACATACACACGAGATGTTTTGGAGTTTCACCCACACTGTCACAAAATTTGAAATCTCATATGCTCTGGATACCATCCTCATGGACTGTCAAAGCTCCCGGGGGGAAGCCCGACTTGAGCCGCCCATCTCTACCTGCGAGTCACGCAGGGGTGGGGCCGAAAGCGGCGACTCGAACCGGCTAAAACTCCACGTCAACCTACGCCGCACTATGGGAGTGTCCCGGGGTTATGTGAGCAAGCTCCGTGACACCCTCGGCGGCAGGCGTTCCCCACGCCGCACCCGGCTGAGGCAGCCCGATTGCAGGACTGCCTCCCAGCCAGCCGAGCCCGTACAATGAGAGTGCAGGCCCCCCGACCCTTTCCCCCTGGGTTCGGTCGACAGCGGAGAAGCCAAGCCACTCCGCCGCCACCCCGCGATGAGTTTTAACCGAGGTTTACTCCTCCTACTCCACCTGAACCCCCTGAGGTTCCCTCCGGCCTACGCTAAACTAAGCATCTCCCCCCCGTCCCACGATCCTAAGCCTTTCCTACCTATCACAAACCCTAATCCCTCCAATTCCTAGACTTGCCCACCCACTAGATAGGTGGGTAAGCAAACCAGCGGTTGCCTCACCACACGATGCTCTGGATACATATGTTGTACAAATGTCTAGTGAGTGCTCTCATCAAAACCCATAATTGATTGTTACTGGATATCAGGGCCTCTCTAACACTATGCATGTTAAAAACCCTGATAAGCACCTTGGAATATTTTTAACATGGTAAGTTTTGTCAGCTCCTTTCGGCTTCTTGTTTGTAATGGTTCCTAAGGGTTAAATGAGTTAGGCTTTTGGCTATTCCACAAAATGATTCAGGACTAATATGTATCCCCGCAGCACTCAAGTAAGCCTTGTACTTTAAGAATTTACTAATCACAAGTGGCCAAATCTGACAATACGGCCTGGTACCATCGAATGTAGAATTCAGTGAGATGGTGACTTTTATTTTTGCTCTTGTTGCTTTACTGTTGTGAAAGATAAATTTCCACATTCATTTTGATTGCCTCATGTACACAATTTAGTTGACTATATTTAGGTATATAAGGTCTTGTGTATTTGTATATGCAATGGAATAATTAATTTTAACATTTAGATTATAATCGATGACCATTTAAAGTTATTGGTCGTCAGACGAAACCAAATTAATAATAAAAAGCAGAGTTCAATATAATATGTTCACAAAGCTTAAATTGTCCTACATATTGTATTGTGGTAATATGAACTGGAATTGTAAAGCAACGTTACCTGTCATATATCCTGACAAGAACACATACGTCAGTGGCGGCACGAGACCTACCACAATGAGGCCGCCTTTGTGCTCCATTTCCCTATATAGCACACGCAAATCTGTTCAGTAACTAGCTATAAGCCTATATCACGATCTACATATACTATGATTCCTCTCACTGTATGTACTTGAATATCATTGTATATTTTGTATATATTGTACCAATAAGTTCATGTCAATTCCTAATTCAACTTTTTTTTTATATAAGTTGAGCAAAATACCTGCATCTTGTCTATACGTAAATCCCAGCCTATTTTCTTATAAACCACTTACAAGGGAAGCCCTGGGTAGCTCAGATGTTCTCTAACAAGCTGTATATCCAATTTTAAAGAGTATCTTCGGTTTCTGTTTAATTGACTTTTTAACGATATTCTCCTAGTATTTGATATGAATTACATTTGATAATTTAGTAGTAAGTGGTAGCCCTGCCACAAATGCCTTCGCGACCTGCACAATGGCTGAAACCTTTCAACCACTGAAAGTGAGCACCAATACCATGTGCCTTCATCTTAATTCTGTAGATTTTTAAATTCAATAGTTAATAATAAAACATAATTTAAATCCATTTCTTCCAATATTATTGCGACTGTCGATAAGTTACTACTTACTGTCTGTATTATGACGTATATCGTTTGCTTTCTATATATTTCGTCTGTAAATTGGCCTTTAAACCGTAGGCAGCTTAGCTATGTAACGCCTGATTAAAGAATCATAAAAGTTAATTAATTTGCATAAAGTAGGGCGATATTGGAATGATTCTACGAATAAAAAATAGGGCCATCCTTATTAATCGAATAGCAAAATTACTAAAACATGGTAATTTGTTATGAAAAAAAAATGTGTTAGATCGTTTGTGCATTTCATAAATCTTTTGAACGTCGTTTTATTTTTGGCTTTCCACAGAATATACATGTTTTTTTTACATAACACATTTTCCAACAATATATTTATGAAGTAAATAAAATTTGAATGGAGATTTAAATTATTTAATATATTAACCTATTTAAATCAAAACTTTAAAAGACATATAAACATCACTGAAAACTAATAAATATTTCCATAAAATTTTACATTTTTTACGTATTAAAGATATACAATTTCAAAGAAAATTACATCAAACTGATTCCATCTTAATTAATAACTAAATGCAAATGCTTAAAAATTACTCGGCGATATCCAATTTAGGTTTAATTTTCAAACCATAAATTCGGTTTAGCTCCCCGGAGCGGCGTGGCGGCGCAGCGCGGCTGGTTTGAGTCGCGAACTCTCCGCGTAAAATTACATTGAACATTTTTATCCCTTTGTATTGCTATTGAACATTTAAAAGAGAGAATCTTTTTAGTCTTAATAATTTTATTTTACAATCTGCCGATGATGTTCAGCATCTTTGTACAATGTTCGTTGTTATTGAAAAATCTAAAACCTCTTTATAAAACACTATTTTTTTTTAATAACTATTTTATAATTAGAGTAATCTGTGTTATATATAGATTCTAAATTTGTTGGTAAATTTGAAATTAAACATAATTTATTTTGGAAAACCGATTTTTATTAACAAAATACTGAGTTTACGCGAACTTACATCTATACTTAATCTATACAAATATGATAAAAAGGTAAAATTTGTGTTTTGGTAGGTTAAATGCGCTAATTTCAGGATCAGTTCGTCCGATTTAAAAAGAAATCTTTCAGTGTTGTATAGCTAATTTATCGAGGAAGGTTATAGACTATATGTCATAACGCTAAGACTAATAGGAGTGGAGCAGCAGTGAAGAATATTTCAAAATAGGTTTTTTTTCTCTTGAGAGCTTCCGCTACGTGTTAGTATTAGCTCAAAGTAATTATTCCACACGGACGAAGTCACGGGCAGAGGCTAGTATTGCACACAAAGCTGTTAATATTTTTTCTATTCCTAACACCATTTCAGTTAACAAGCATAACAATTTACAAGATATATATATATATATAAGCAGATAAATAATAATTAAGTCAAGGTAGTCTAGGAAAATGTGCTAAAATGTTTGCGCCTCGCGGCAAATTAAGTTTACGAACACAATTTTTCCGCAGAAAATAAATTTACCTACATCTCCGCTGTTCTGCGCCTCCTTATAACCTGTATTTTCTATGTTTACTTTTTCAATCTAAATGTTCGTCGTCGAAATCGTATTTAAGTCGTATATAATTTTATCAGCCATTAATCTATACTACTGTAATGAAGAGGTAAACTTTATGAAACGAAGTGGGCACGGGTCAGCTAGTAATTAATATAATAATAGTTCAGTAAAATAATGATAATTGTCAATAATAATAATTCATAGTAAAAGCTGCACTATGTTTAAAACTGTTTTTGATTTGATTTACAATATAAACGACATCAGAAAATAGATGCTTATAAAGAGTCTGTAGAAATATGAAATATTTTAATATCATTATTTTAGGTATTTTCGACAATTTAATTGTATAAATATTACGAACTAGCAGTCGATCCCGGTTTTTTACGGATGTACCGACATACATGATTACACCAAATCTTCCACTTACAGTTTATTATTTACTAGCCTCTGCCCGCGACTTCGTTCGTGTGGAATAAATATTTTGAGCTAAAGCTAACACGCACCGAAAGCTCTCACGAGGAAAAAACCCCGATTTTTATACATTGTTTATTGGTGCTTGGCTTTTACTGATCTTAGCGTGATGATACCCTATAACTATCCTTGATAAATAAGCTATAAAACATTGAAAGAATTTTGAAAATCGGTCAAGTAGTTCCTGAGATTACCCCCTACAACGTCACAAACTTTACCTCTTTATAATATTAATATAGATTTAGGTTACCAACAGAGTCAATATCAATACATCGTTATTAAAATAAAGTGTACAGTTCAACGTTATAGCTAGATATAACCCTACTTACAGGCAACAACAACATGCATATCAAATATTATTATTGTATAAAGTCATTTAAATAATTAAGAAGTTAACGATAAAAATATGAACTAAAATAATTGTAATTGAAACCATAAAGCATTGAGAAATTATATAATATTAAATTATTAAAAAAGAATCGACCATATAATGCAATAAAATATCAAGTTAAACATAATTACGGAAAGAACTCTGTTTTACTGAGATATTTCGATGATTAGGACACAAAAAATATACAATACTGTTAATTGAACATAGTTACTACATAAAATGTAATAATTAATTGACACAACATATTTGTAGATGTGAATATTAATTGTGTGTTAAATATGCTGTAAAGTATAACATATAACAAACTAGTTGTCCCCGCTAACTTCGTTTCGCCTTAATATAATTTTTTTTACCTACCTTTTTAGTATCTACATACCAACATATGAAACATTGTTGGTATGCTACCCCATAGAGACTGTTCGTTTTTGCGGAATACAAACCTAGAAAGCAAAATTTTTAAAGCAAACTGCACTAAAATGGTAAAATTACATATTTTAACATAAAAATGAAAAAAAAATCGTAATTACGAATGCATTCAAGTTGCTAATAGAAATTAGAAGTTGTGTTTACAATTACAGAAAAAGAAAACTGATATTTAAGTTTATCCCGTTCAGTTTATTAATTTTTTTCTCTTTAAAAACCTTCCTCAGAGTTCAACGAATAAATAAAATCAACAATCACTCGAATTGGACCAGTCGTCTGTAAGTTTTACGTTTAGCAACATATTTTTCGATTCCTTTTTTTATATATAGATTAATAATGGAAACTGAACGTCAATCTCTCAATTCTGTCAATATTTCTGAAGCTCTGCCTATTTCCTTCTATATCACTCTCTCACCCACTTTTATATGGAATTTTTAAATCTAGTCTGGTGTTTCTGTGTCTTCCTCCCTAGGCTAATATCGTTGCCAAATCTAAAAACAAATAGAATTTTTAAACCATTTTTTTATTATTTTCTGTACAATTTTTCAAACCCTTCCTTTCATAGAAAACCTGTCCTGACAATTAAAAAACAACGAATAAAGAATTAGCCAAATATGTGTAGTAATTCCGAAGTGATGCGAATACATATAGGGCAAATCATATAAAAAGTGTGTGTGTACTTATGCAGACGCGTTAGAAGTTATACTTCTTTGGCGTAAAAAGATAGGAATCTTTCAAACATTTTATTTTTCGCATTATTCTAAGTTTGTAGAAAAAACGACACTAACAATAGAAAAAAAAGTATTAATACAATGAAAGTTGTAATACAAAGAAATATAAACAAGTACAAAGAAACAAAATGTTGACTATAGCTAACTTCAGGGTGTCGGTTTTTCGTGACGGCGAGCGCGCGCATTGTATTAACTTCAAGGTCTCGGTATTTCATGAGGGTGTGCGAGCACATCGTAAAAATTTACTCTCATATTTTTTCCCTAACGTGTCAAAAGAAGTATAACTTCAATAATTGGTTGTCTGTAAAGTCGGTTTACGGATGATTATTTTACATGATAACGACTCGGACGCATCAGCCAATGGAATGGAAGAGAGATAGATGCGTCACACGCCGAACGCTGAGGCTGATCGCACCTCTCTATCGCTTGTTCCGCGCTCTCTCTAGCACGCTCGGATCAGGCGAAACGTGACACTTTTTCGTGCATGCAGCCGCCGTTTGTCGATTTACAACACGTTATTACGTAAAAAGAACCTTTTATATTTTTTAATTTATATTCAAAAGTTTAAATAAGGATACATATACCTTATGCCAAGCCTCTTATTGTCAACCGTATGACAAATTTCCTTTAAGAAAGTTAAATCGGGTTTGAAAATCGCTGATGAAAAATTTAATCCGGACCGCAAAAAGGTTTCACGTATGGAGTCTACTAAATCTCGTTCTGCTGCTGTGAAATATGAAATATATTTGTAAGATATACATTTTCGCTGGTTATATTTCCCTTACCTGGATATGAAGTCTCATATAATAATAATGTGATTGATGACAAACTTTCTATAACATATTACTGTGTTGTTTGACTTCTTTAGTATATTCGATATAAAAAAATCTTTTAAATTTATGTAATACATCAGTTTAAGAATTGTTATGGCTTTAACTATATATACACCAAATAATTTAATAATATTTACTTATAAGGGATTAACATATCATCGTTTAACAAACAACTCCGCTTAAGTCGAAAGGGGATGAATTCTACTTCATTACATATTATAGAGTGGAGTTTTTGGCGGGATCAGAGTCTGTCATGTAGTGGATTTTATATTTTATTCATAATCTTGTGTTATTTGACTCTATATTTTATAAATTTGGTAGTGTTTTACGTAATATGGTTAACTAACTTACTACTACTTACTAAACTTAGCGTGCATAAGTGAAGTGAATGAAAAATAATACCACGGAGCATGAAATTCTGAGATGCCACAAAAACTCCCTGGAAGGTTCTAACAAGAAATCCACCATCTTGTTAGAATATTGAAATGGTCACACGACGCTTGTAACATTATTGTACTATAAAGTCCACTGAAACGAAATATTGACACTGGCAAGTGCTTCTGCGGAGCCAAAACAAGAAAAAAGAGAAGAAGAAGAGTGTAGTTACATCAACCAATAGACACAAAAAAATGAATGTCAACTACAAAGGAGTAGTTTTAAAATAAACATAAATATAAGTCAAGTATGGTATAGTGATAGATATTAAAACATTCTTAAATCTCTATTAGTTAATACTTTTGCCGGGGAAATCAAGTAGTTATAACACACATGAGCTAACAAACGAGAGTCGCGACATTTAAATATGAATATGTCGTTCCCGTTGCTTCTCAGACGAGCCAGCTAATAATCTCTGATTTTTCCGCACATCTGCGCCCGCTGTCGATGCATAAAGCTGCGATGTAACTACTACGACTTTCCCGTTCAGCGGATTGCAATTAACAAGTAACGGAACACCGATTTCCATATTTACACTTCGTTTAATAATCGTTTAACTCTATTTTCCTTATTAGATGTCAATTTTAACACAGAATAAGGGATTAGTTATTAATTTATACTACAGGTGTGTTATTTTGTCACATAAAAACAGGGTGTGTCGTAAAAACACACGATAGAAGTGAAACATTTGTATTACAGGGAAACATTTTCATTAAAAAAATATAACAAAAAAACCAAGGTCACACGGTGTTCCCAGGCCGTCACGCATGCGAAAAGTGACAGCGCTCAACTTTACTTGCGTAAACCGGTGTTTTCAACACATGTGTGTTCTCCCTGACACAGTGCTTACACCACCACTTTGCGTCACACAAAAAAGTTGCCGATCACAATTTTAAAGCCCTCTCTCATAAGGAATAAACTTTAATATAAGTTCCATGTATACAAACCACTTCACCTATTATTGTAAGGACTTATAGAAACGCGAGATAATTCTGATTTAGTTTTCAATTTTTGGACGATTCAATTTTCAGAATTCACGACTGGATGATAGAAGCCCTCTCTACGTCTTTTTAAGCCACCAAATTAGAAATAACATTAACAGTATAGTGAGTGAAATGTATCGATAGCGCAGTGGTTTAGGGTATTGCTTCACTGCGACCACCACGCTGTGTGTTTTATGTTTGTATCCAGCATAAAATTATTCGTGTGTTCTACAAATTAATGTTTTGCATCCAACTTTATTGTGTGTTCATCTATTGTATGTTTTTATTATATGTTAAGTACCTCACAACATAGGGTATGATTGCTAGTACTTAAGCTATATTTTTTTATGTCATAGGAGGCAAAACTAACAGACGGGTCAACTGATGTTAATTGACCACCGTCGTCCATGGACATTTACAAGGGGAATCGTAGGTGCGTTGCCAGCCTGTTGTTTGGGGAAACGGGAGCGGAGAACGAAACGCAACATGCATTATTACTTTTTTTTATTGTAGCACAGCAAAGTGACTGCACTGTGCCTAGTGGTGAGCACAGTGCAATCCAAAAACGATACAATTCAATCCAATCCAACTTCACGTTAATTTTCTGTGGGTGGGGTTGTACTATCCTGGGCGAGCCGACCCATGCTCATGCTAAAACCAGTAACAGCTTAATTCTCGTTTCACATATTCATGTATCCAATCAATGTCATGTATAGCCTGAAATAACGATAGCAAGACGACCTCCAATAGACTCTCGCTACACAAAACAAAATGTCTTTCAAAATATACACTAAAGTTTAAATCTCCTAAAATAGGTACTTTAGTAAATGTAACTGAATGTCGAGGTGACAAAAGTAAAATAAAATAAGAGGACGATAACATGAAATAAAGTGATTCCATGCAGGGGAAGCAAGCCGATAACCTACTTACTGATCCGGCGTATTCTATTTGCCTGTAATAATCGCGATGACAATCTCATATTACATAAAAGATTTGCCCTCTTTTCGATCGAAATGCGATTTTCTCCCTTCAGAGTTATTGCTGGTTCGTCTCAAATTTTTGCGCTATTGAAAATGGAGACCTGCTCCATTATATGATATTTTTGAATGTATACGAGTGAATAAGGAATTTTAGCACCACGGTGAATTTGTTACGAGAGATTTGAAATAGCGAATATACGGCTATTGTTGATATCGTCTAGAAGAGTGTTTAAATTGTATTAATTCATAATTTTTTATAGTTTTTTACATTTATTGTTACTTATTAGCAATATTGTAAGGAAATAGATAATTATTTTATGTTTTATTCCTCTTAAGATATATTTGTAAAAACATGACACTGTCAATTAACGCTTTGCAATAAATACCTTTAAATTAGCTTACTTTCCGTATAAGATGATCCGAATACTTATAATAACAATCGGAAAGGATCTTTGTTTACCTATGGTGTTATCAGATGTTTTAGATTATAAATAACAAAAAGTAAAAAATTTAAAAAGATAAGACTTTTTTATAATCAAGTTTATTAAAAAAACATCAACCACGCGAAAGATGTTATCTAAAATTATAGTATAGATGAATTAAATAACAAAATAACTGGTTATGATGAGTATTTACTGACTATATTATAAACCATATAAAACTCAGAAAAAGAAAACAAAATATGAATTCATTAATGTATATACCTAAGTAAATTTCACATATCTCATTAGAATATACGGTTTTTAATAAACAATCCCCTCCCCAATTTATGTTAACACACATTCAGTATGTATTTTCCAAAGGCTGTTCAGACAAAACTGAAGTGATACGTTTGGCCTATTATAGAAGCTGTGTCACATCGTGCGTGTAATGTACTAGTTAACAATTCGGCAAGATAACGTTAAAGTGAGCGAATTCGGCATTTGGCGCTTTTGCAGCATTAGTCCCGGGAATAAGTTTGTTCATTACTAAAGGGAACAATGCTTGTAGGCTCGACGGGAACGGAGGAAACGTGCGCCGACGCCGCGACAATAGACCCGCCCGCCTTATCACGCCGGAACGCGTCGGCCCGCTACCGACGCCGCCGCGCCGCGCCGCTCTCCACCGACACCCTTCCTCCTCTCCGCATTCCTCAACACCTCTCACCCGCTACATCTACTTGACATATGAGCACTGAATAAATGGGAAAACTTTTAGCTGCCGTTATGGGAGAACGAACAATTGGTCATCTGTTGCGCGAAGGAATGCTTAAACGTGCGTTAATCTTGTACGACATACACACAATGAGTTCATTAATTTTGTGTTCTTTTATTGTAATGTTATTTGAACATGTATTTTCAAAATCGCGGTAATAAAACACATTCTCGATCGAGGCTAATTTTTGAGGTGCGGATTTATAAGCACCTGTCTCGTCTCTTGGACCTAGTATACGTTGATAATCTAAATAATCTTAATACCTAGGTTAATAAATGTATGTTCGGTGAACATGAATAATTTTTTATTTTAGAAGATGTCATGTGTAATTTATTAACGTGAGAAATTACTGTAATACCAAACAATAAAGCACAGAACCAATTCTGAAATAAATTCTGATAATCTATTATAATTTAACACCATATTCCTCTTCATTGTACATCTTTTATTTTTTTTGCCTTAAAAGTTATTTTGTTACAAATGAAGTTAATAAATTCATAGTAAGTAGTAAGCAAAGGCACCAGACCGCGCCGTACCTTTACTGCTAACAGTTACACGAGGTGGTCCTTAAGTCGTTTGTTTACTAAGCGAGGACACTGTTTAATTAATGAATTGCCCATTTATTTCTTAATTAAAATTAGGGTGAGCGAGCCTTTTTGAAAACGTATAGAGAACTTTATGAAGAATTTTTAAATGTAGTCTGCACTTCACTGGTTAAGTAAAATACATACAAAATTGTACTGAATTTTAAATAATGATCCAAGAAAATTTCTAAGAGCAAGTAAGAAATGCAAGTCGAAGAATGATTACAAGAAGAATGAAGAATCCGCACATGATTCGGGTTTCGGGATAATGGAACCGTGATTAAATTAACTGGTTCGTTGTCGACGAAACCTGCAAAATGTGCGGCGAACTACGACACTGCAAGAGCAATGAAAGAAAACTAGAAACGCAAGTTCCTGGGAAAAGATAAATTAATGTCCGCAGTATAGCTGTATTTTATGTACTTCTTCGTGGTCTATTATTAATATAACATAAATAAATATCTCTGAATAATAAAATATATTCTCACTAAATTTGTCGTTTTGAATATTTATAAAATTTTCAATAGATTTAATTAAATACTTATTTATACAATAACTATATAATCATCAAAGAACTGCACGCGATTTTTTGGATCAAAGTTAGTTAAAGCACTTTTCTAAAAGCACCTACTTATTATTGATAATTCTTTTACACTATAAATTAAGCAACGATATAACTTATTCGTGTACAAAAATTCATATAAACCGTTAAATCTGTTTTAGTGTTCACCTTTAACGTATGAGTATACATAATTTTTTTTTAAATTCCTAATCGTAAACACCTTTACAATAAAGTTCTATTACAAAAAAAAATACAGATAGAACTATTAAGTAATCTTGCACAATACTATAAATGCGAATGTATTTCTTTATTTCATATCTTAACTGTTCAACCGATCATTATTAAATTTTACACACACTTTGTCAGGTGTATAGAAAAGTATGTAGAGTACTTTTTATCTAGCAAAGAAGTACTGTACTGTAGGGAGAGTTTAAATATATATTAACCCGCGCAGAGCGTCTTGAAAGATCTAGTATAGATATAATTTTAAACTGTATGTACATCTTTGTTCGAGTTCGGCCTAATTTGATTCTGTGTGTTATTGAAATAAGCTGGTAATATTGATTATATTAATCGCTTTAATTTTAATTATTCCTCAATCACGTATTCTTTTGTCTAATTTTCATTAGACATTGTATCTGAACTATAATAAAATGTATTACATTACAGTTATTCATAACAAGTGAACAATAAAATGAAATACAGTTAAAGTTAATTTCATCAAAATATTATTTTAAGAATATAATAATGGATGCTAGTTCGTTTTATGCTTAACTAAAAATATAACTTAAGGCTTATTTATTGTATTCATATTGTTTAGGTTTTTTAAGCATATCTTTTGTTTTACCATTTTTGGTCATCTTCAACTTTATACATTTTAGAATGTCTCAATTTTAAAATCACTTATATGAATTGGTATTGTTTTTAATGTAATCTAAAAATATAAAAAGTATCTAAAATCGAAAAACTTCAACACTGTTTCACCGATTATCATTGAAATCAATCATCGTCAAATTTCTTGATACACGTCATTATTTTTCAATATTTTATTGTTATTAGGTTTTATGTTGTAATTGCAGGCTGTTGCTAGTTTTTAGATAAATTCGAACATCTATGAGTGTTTAAGCATTCCAATTAACGTTTTATTGTCCGTTATATGAACAATATATCCATTGTATATAAGTCCCGAATATTGTAAGTTATTGTGAATATGCAAGTGCTTTTTAATTTGATAGGTGAGTGAGCACGCCTTACTCGGACCTATTGTATTGTAAAAGTATTGAAATTGAACGAATGCTGTCCATTTGGAACCAATACGAGAGCCGACAATGACTAGCCGTCCATTCGTTTCTCGCACTATGAATATCGAAATGATTTTTTTTTTCCAATTTTGTCGCCTTTCACCTTTCTGTTTTCCATTCAATGATTTTTGTAAGCTGTTAATAAAAATAAACTCTATTAAAAACTGAATAGTACCTCATACCTTTAAACGAGCAATTCTAGCATGTTTTTATGCTGCTATATATCCTGGATCTCAGAAACGGGGTCAGCGATTTCCGTGAAACTTAGTATGTAGGTGGTTCCGGCGACGATAAACCGATCTAACTAGACTTCATTCATAGAAAACTTCTTTATCTGAGTTTTCAGGCAATGAAAGAATATAGCTAGAATATAAAGGTAAATTTCGCCGCCGCTGTCAAAACAAAATTAGCTCAGAAGGAAATCTGCTACTTCAAAAATCCTTCTAACCCCAGTTCGAAGCCGAGTGACAAGCAAAAGAGATATATTTCTTTTTTTTTTTGATAAAAATGTTAATTTTGTGAAGTAAATCTAACAGTTTATTTTTAATACTCTTTAAGGAATCGCGCTAGGCTCCGTCGTCTAGGTTCTTTAGTATACTCGTATATATACGTATCTATAATAAATAAAAAATAAATCATGAACACATAATTTGGCACACGAATCAAATATCACACTCCTCATATAATATTACCCATTATCCTGTTAAGCCATGATACGTGATTACACAATAAGTCTGTCTATTAGTAAGCAATTGGCTTGCATTGATAAATGGCATATAGCAGAAGCATGTTAATAATAGCTCCATCTCAGCGTTGATTGCTATGTATGGTCGCTATTACCTGTCGAACTGCGATCATCATTCGCAACCACTGTAATACGTCACAAAGCATTAGCATAAATGCAAGCATCTACATATATGTATGTAAATTTGAACGATTATATTTTGTTAGTGTTGACTTAATACCACTGTAGTAATAAGCTATGGTGAATGAAACAAAATAAAAATGTAAATTACTGATAGAATTAGCTATTAACCGCATCTTCGTACGCATAAAGTTTAGCAATTAATTTTTGTTCATTGTAAACATGCGAGGGGGCGCGCGCTGTACTGGAGACTGCTTAATCTATACTAATATATAAAGCTGAAGAGTTTGTTTGTTTGTTTGTTTGTTTGGTTGAACGCTATGATCTCAAGAACTACAGATCTGATTTGAAAGTTTCTTTTAGTGTTAGATAGTTCATTTATCGAGGATGGCTATAGGCTACATATCATAACGTTTAAACCAATAGGAGCTGAGCACTAATGAAGAATGTCTCAAAATCGGGCTATTTTGGAAGCTTTCGATGCGTGTTAATGTCAGTACTATATGCGTTGCCATGGTAACGCGATAACAATCTCTCGCAAATATTTTCATGGTTTATTTTGTGTTCCTATTAAAACAGTTAATTCTACGTTATTTTTGTTTCCAATTTTTAATTATACGTGGTACGTTTATATCGCAAACATTTCTAAAGTTTATTTTGTGTCGCTATTCAAAAAGTTTAGTAGTAATAATATTCATCCAATAAGATAGTCAAAGGAATTAATCCATACTGCCAATTCTGAAGTAGTTAATATAGGTAGTTTTTTTCTATATCCAAGATAATGTAAAGGTATAAGCGCCAAATCCTCTATGTAATATTTCGTAAATTTTTATCTTCTTAATTTTCAAGACAACAGAATTCATGCTTCGCGGTATTATTTATCTTTCATTTCATTTATGCACAATAAACGAACCATATTACATAAAACTCTACCAATTTAACACAATATACAGATAAGTAAGACAAGATTATGAATAAAATATAAAATCCACTACATGACAGACTAAAATCCCGCCAAAAACTCCTCAAAAACTTTATTCTACGTTAGTTTTGTACCCAATTTTTGATTTGTGATATATTACGTATAATAAAAGTAAAGTGAGTGTATTTTATATTAAAAATATCCGTGATGCTACAAATATCAACATTTTTTTTAATTCTGTGGATATGTCTGTTTTTTTTTATTTGTTACGGGTAATCTCCGAAACGGCTGGACCTATTTGAACGGTTTTTTTTCTTAGAAATGACTACGCTATTGATCTAGCAAGGTCTTAATAGCTTCACCGGACTACAAGTAATATTTGAACGGGAATTTTACGGACAAATAAGTAACTAATTAGCTGTTTTATTTTAAGCTAGCGGGTTCAGCAGACGTTGCCCGCCCTGATAAGAAGACAAACTATACCTATACCTTGCCCAATAATCATTTTATATATTGGTGAAAACGGCATGAAGATGCGTTTTGTAGTTTTTGATCTTATCGCGAACAGACATATAGACAGACGTGGAACAGGACTTTTTCTTACACTATGTAGTGATAAGCTGTTATCCGTGCCTTCGTCCACGTGAAATTAATCAAAAATATGTTGTTCACTGTAAACATACACGAGCTGTACTGGACTCCAAGATTTTTTTATACCAAAAGACAGCAAACAGGCTGACGGCTCACCTGATGGTAAGTGGTTAACGTCGCCTATGAACAACTGTAACACCAAGGGTATCGCTGTTGTAATTGAAAGTCATATGTTTATATGTGATTTTAATTATAGCAAGGTATGATAATAACTTAATTATATCGACACTATGGACATATTATATCTATATAATAAAAGATTTAACACATATTGTTCGAAAATGTATAGCTTAATATTTTCATTACTTTCTTATATAGTGTAAGTGGGCACTAAGGGTCATATATAGCAGTTTAAAGTTCCAGTTATGTGGCTGATGATAAATCTCTTCCCATTCGATTCACTATTCTTATTCACATATATAATGTACAAGTACACGTTACCTGTTACAGTAGATGATGTGCGTGTGATACTTACAAATATTTTTGAAAGAGTATTATTGTAATTTACACTAGATATGTGATCAAAATTTTACATTTATTTAATATATTTAAAAAAAAAAACGCGTGCGGAGCCGCGGGCAACAGCTAGTTTATTATATATACGCAAAACCCTACTTCATTTTTCTATTCTAAGAGTTATCTGAGTTGCTTCTTATAACATCGGCTATCTGCTAATCAAAATTCCAGCGAAAATCGGTTCCACTGTGTCGGAGATTAGCCGGAAGATACAGGCGGATATAACATAAAAATAAATGTGTTTTGTAATTAGTTATATATGCTTTCATATTTTTTTAGTAAAAAGCTGTTACTTGGACATTATAAACATACACGCCAATTTTATTTATTTGTATAGAATTCGTTAAATATCATAATTACTGTAATCTAGCTTAACTTTTACATTACATATCTTGAATTAAAGTATTTCGTATAATATTTATTATATATAGCAAAACATATACATTATTAGATTTATTTAGGGGTTCTCATTCTTCAGTGATATCACAACCAAATGACGTTCTTAATAATAAGTGGCGTCTTCAAATTTACCCTTAACATAGTTCACACGTTAAAAGAATTCACTAAGATGGATGATATAAATATTAATAGTTATTTACTATGATTTTAAATTATTATATCTTGACATTATTATTGT
This sequence comes from Antheraea mylitta, assembly GCA_014332785.1. NCBI lineage: Eukaryota > Metazoa > Arthropoda > Insecta > Lepidoptera > Saturniidae > Antheraea > Antheraea mylitta. Next base: position 740,080 of record JACEII010000085.1, read on the forward strand.
TATAGCATTCCTTCAGAACATATTATTTCAACTATTCAGATAGGTATGTTTTACCACAAACGATTATTAATTTGATTGACGTTGTGTAAATAGATACCTATTGATTACCAATAATTTTACTTAAATTTTTTACTTCAGGTTTCTTGATTTTATTCGTTGTCATAAATAACAACATGAAATTTTGAAACCATTAGATATTTTCCAGAGTTTATTTTCCATATATTACGTATTCAACAGGCAACTGTTAGCACTTAACTTTTTAAATTTGAATAAAAATATGATTTCGTTCAGATTTGAAAAGCGCTACCATTCATATTGTAAGTATGGCTTGGCGCATTTGTCGGTTCAAATCGTAGCTGTGAATGGGTTACGATGCACTCGCACGTGTTTCTCACATCTGATTCACTAGCGATATGCTGAATTCAGAGCGTACCGTCATCCAATTTCGCTGGCTAAATTGTTCATAACGGAAGTTCATATCCGGACGTCGAGCCGCCCAGCGCTTCGGGCGAGATTAGGCGGTAATTACCATTTCCTGTGACACAGGATGCAGACAACGTTCACGAAGGAACGGTTCCTCCTGAGAATGGTTCCGTATTCGACGCCGCAGGAAGGAAAAATTGTCACAACAATCACCTAACTTCCATCGTTATTTGATTCTTAATTAACTATTGTTTTCTATGTTCAGGCACAATGATCGGAAAGGACGATATACTACCTAAGTATCGCAATAAAAGCCCCTCGGAGAACACATTTGCGAAAGTATTTCTAAATCGAATACGGGCATAAATTGAGTGTATACTATTATTGAACCGGGAAAAACTGATTATGGCGGAGTTGAGTGAAGCATCCTGTAAAGTTGTGTTCAGCATATGCGCTGCTCCTACACTGCCGATATGATTGAATAAACGAACACGGAGCCTCCTAATGAAACATATTGAACATGTATCGAATCACTTAGGTGCGTCGAGCGCTCCTCCGCTTGGTTCTCGTGGCATGTCAACAAACCGTAGGTGAGCCATGAAAATAAAATTACTGCGAAATTCCGTCTTAAGAGAAACAATAAATTGAATTAATTGTAACTTTGAAGCTCAAGAACAGTTTTTTTTTCGACTTAATTTTATGGAACACGGTTATATAAGGGCATCACATTTTCTTTTGTGTTGCTACAAAAATAATTCCGTGAAGTCGTTTCTTAAAAATCGCAAAGGAAGGTAAAGTTAAGGTAAGACATATAATTAAGGTAATTAATGTATATAAGTAATTCCTTTATAGTTATGACATTTTTTATTTTTAAAGAATAAGATTTATGTATCACTTTTCTTGTATGATCCGATATGAATCTTAATTATTGTACTTTATCATAATTTAAGAAATACGCGTTTTAATTTAATATCAGAAATCGCTTTTATATCGATTTTATTTTAAACTATAGCACACTACAATTGTCCCTGCCATAGAGATCTACACACATCAAAAAAGTCTAAGCAACATACGTGATATTACAAATTTATATTAATTAATTTCTAAGTATTTACTCAAACAAAGTACGTAGGTAAGGAAACTTTTTTGTTATTGATGACATACTGGCTGATTGTAAAAAAAAAAATTGATTATGTTTTGTTTTTTTCATAAAATTCAAATGACTGCGAATTTGTTTGAATCTAAGTGCGTTTTAATTGCTACGTTTAGTCTTGATTTTATAATTTTACCAACCATTTAAATAAAGTTAGCGACAAAATTGAATTGTTAGATATTCTTTACGTCATGAAGCGACGTCATTTGATGGCAGATGAAATGCAAAGAGCTGTAGGAATGTTGCAAGCGGGAAGTAAACAATCTCAGGTATCTCGACATTTTGGCATTCATAGAAGTGTTATTTCTCGTCTTTGGCAGCGCTACAATAATACAGGAGAACCCGCGGAACAGCATTCAGGCCGTAAAAGGAGTACAACCACTTGGCAAGACCAGTACATACAACTGACTGCAAGACGCCAGCCGATGTTAACCGCTCGAGAGATAAGTTTGAGGCTACAAATTTCAAGTGGTGTTGATGTAAGTCCTCAAACTGTGCGAAATCGACTGCATGAGTACGGCCTACGAGTTCGACGCCCAATCAGGTGCCCACCGATACGTCACGACAATCGCGCTCGTCGATATGAATGGTGTAGAGAACGCATAACATGGACCCAGGAACAATGGGATAAAATTATGTTTTCCGAAGAGTCGTGATTCGGGTTTAAGCTTGATACAAGAAGGGTGCGAGTGTATCGTCGGCCCGGAAATACTGACAGGCTCAGGTGCGTTCAGGAAGTTCATCCATACAGCGGCTCAACAGTTATGTTATGGGCGGGTATTATGAAGAACAGGCGAACTGAGCTCGTTTTTGTAAATGGAAACATAAATGCTGAAAATTACATTGAGGATATTCTCAGACCTTAGGTCTACCCATTTGCACAAACCTTTCGCTCCGATTTTAGGTTAATGCATGACAATGCGCATTCACATACAGCTCGGCGAACCAGTGAATACTTTGCAACGGAGAACATCCGGGTATTGCCCTGGCCTGCACAATCGCCAGATCTAAACCCTATCGAGCACGCATGGGACATGCTCCAGAGACGTGTTTTGAAGGACTTGGACGGAGCGAGAACAACCCAAAAGCTGAAGGATTTGCTACAATTCCATTGGGAGCGTATACCGCAAGATGACATAAACAGTCTCATTAATTCAATGAATAATCGTTGCCGACAAGTTCTGAATAGCAGAGGAGACCATACTTTGTATTAAATTGTTCTATTCTTTCACAATAAATACATTTTCTTTAGAAATTTCACTTTCTAAAAAAAAAGTTTAGTTCCTTATGTATCTTAGTTTCTACAGTATATTCTAATATTGTTCATTTCTGTTATTAAAAGAACTTATAAAGACAACAGCTGTTATTTTTACATCATAGAACCCTAAAGATATTATTTTAAAAATAAAATACAACGTTATAATGTGAAGAACCATCCTAAAATTTAAATTAGTACATGTTGCTTAGACGTTTTTGATGAGTGTATAAAAGATTATAGATACACCAATATACACCGATTGATCCCTAAATATGATTACGCTGAATCATAACGCGGTAAAAGCTTTATACTCTTTGCTTAGAGGTTCAAATGTGACGCAGTTCGAACAAGTTGTTAAAATAAAATTAAAACAGCTGGTTTCCCCATTTAAATATAGATGAAAATTCGGTTGTACGAGTCTTCTTACCCTTTCTTAACCTTTGATTTAAAAGAAATGTAACCTTGTTGTTTCTTGATTATAATTGGACCTATTACAAGACGCTGTTGGTTAAATGAAGATTTTTTTTGTTTTATAGTCACATTTTTTTATATCATAGGAGCCAAAGAAACCGGTGGGTGGCCTGATGTAAATGATCACCGTCGTCCATAGACTCTAGCAAGACCAAGAGTGCCGTAAGCGCGTTCCCAGCCAGTAATTAGGGGAAGAGGAGATGAGGAGAGAGGGGAATCGGAGGAGAGGTGGCTATAACACTCCTAAATACGCTACTACGCCACGTGTACTACAAGTTGGGTGCAATTGTTATTTCTTGCCACACAGAATAAAGTTTTATTATTTACACTACTTCTTGTAACTATTCTTTTTCATATCATATTAAGTACTCAATTATTTTAATCTATACATATAATAAAAATGAAGTGTCTGTATGTAACAGCGAAATAAAAATTTTTCACTGATTGGGTAGGAACGTATACAGGCTTAACCGCGGCTTCGTCTACAATGGTATCTCCAAAATGACTGGACCGATTATCACAAAACTTTCACCAACAGATAACGGATACCATAAAAAGTAATTTAGTATATTTTAATTTAGACTATTTGTTAACTGTGGCTTCGCCCGCAGTACTATCGCTAAAACGGTTAAACTGAGCTTCAAGAAATTTTCATTGGTTGATAGCTAACTTTATAAAAAGTAACTCAAGTAATTTTAGTTTAAACTAGGTGTTTTCCGTGGCTTCGCCTGCAGTACTATCTCCAAAACGGTTTGACCGATCTTTACGAAACTTTGATTGGCAGATAGCTGACCTTATAAAAAGTAATTCAAGTTATTTTAGTTTACAGTAGCTCTTTACCGTAGCTTCGCCCGCAGTACTATCTCCAACATGATTAGACCGGTCTTCACGAAACTTTCCTTGGCAGATAGCTGATTTTATAAAAAGTAATTCAACCAATTTTATTATATACTAGCTGTTAACAGTGGCTTCGCCCGCAGTATTATCTCCAAAACGATTAAATTGATCTTTACAAAACTTCCATTGGCAGATAGCTGATTTTATAAAAAGTAATTCAAGCAATTGTAGTTTAAACAGTGGTTTTGCTCGCAGTACTATCTCCAAAACGGTTAGACCATTCTTTACGAGACTTTTTCTGGCAGATAGCTGACTTTATAAAAATAATTTAGGTAATTTTTGTTTATAATAGCTGTTAACTGTGTTTTCGCCCACAAAACTTTCTCCAAAACTGTTAGACAGATGTTCACGGGATTTTCATTGGTAGACAGTGAATCTTATAAATAGTAATTGAGGTTATTCTATTTTGGAGCGGTTGTTAACCACGACTTCGTCCATAAAAAAAATAGCAAATATATGTTGTTCATTGTAAACATGTGCGTACTTACCGCGTTTTAGTATATAAAATTTTATATCTTGATTTTTATATATGCAAGATTCAAGACGTTATCAAATTCATAGCTTATAATTTAATATAATAATTATTATTAGCAATTTTGAAGATAGAAGAGGTATTTCTAATAAAATATTAGACCATAAACTTATTGACAACTAGCTGACCCGTGCAACTTCGTCTGCACCAAATTGGTTATCACTGGTTACAATTGTATTTTTAAACGTGAAAAAATTGAATAAAACTGATATCAGATTGCAGCCACAACTACCGTTTCTAATTGTGAATCCAAACTATCCACGGATTAACTGAAACATTACCAGATTACATGTGATTTTTAGACTAGTACCCGATCGTAGCATCATCTACCACTCCGTTGTTTGTAGTCCGGTGAAGCTGTTAAGTCCTTGCTCGGTCAATAGCGTAGTCATTTCTAGAAAAAAAAATCATCTACCAGGATCAATTAAGATAAAAAGTAACCTACATAAAACTAAATAAACATCTCTCTGCCACTTACTTTATCATAACCATCTTCAACTTGTATTAAAACCTTTTTATACTCCATTATATTAAAGAAAAATATATGAACACCGTATCGAAGCGTCAAACATCGCGCCGAACCGTCAAATGTCACTTGCCTGAAACTATAGTCTAAGAGTTACAAACTGTTTCAAAAACGTATTTTAAATATATTTCTAATACATTTTTATAAATAATCTTTTTTTTTTAATTGTAGCACGGCAAAGTGACTGCACTATGCCTGATGGTAAGCACAGTACAATCCAAAAATAATAGCGACCGCCGATTGACACACTGTCCATCGCCGGTCGCCACTATCATGCCGGCCTGTAATAAGCTGGATATGCACAGGCTGATCCCGAAACGCGAATCACTATTACGGGCTTTTTCGCCATATACATGGTGGTTGCGACCCAGTCGGGCTGTAAAACCCTACCACCCCGCTTGCGCAATTGCCTAGTTCGTTATTCAGCAGGGTGCACCACGTGCAGGTGAGGTTGGCTTGGGTGTCTCAAGTCTTATGATGTTATTCGACACCCCTTACACCCAAGAATCTCTGTACCATTCACAACATAGTGCCTATCACTTCTTGATAATTTATCTATGTTGGTATGTTTCTATTGTAGATTATTCTACGTTGTTATACTGAATATTTGGCATTAAATACATAACGTGTATTTGTCACACTTGATAGTGGCGAAATTATCTAAATAGGCAGAGGCCATACCGGAAAGAATCAATCAAGGCAGTTTTATACACTATATTCATCCTAACAACGGGCTACCTGGCTGCCGGTAAGAGTTGCGTTTATTTGTGTATATCGTACCTTTACAGACAAAAATATTGATTTTTAAAATTTAGGATGTATTTTCTCACTAACTTTGAAACGTTATTAAAATGGAATTATTATTGAAAGACATTTATGGTATTGACAATAATGTGCTTGATGCTATTTTTTGGAAATAAAAATAAAAGTAATCTTAACCCATGCTAGAATAGCAGTAATTTTATTATTATTATATTTAGATATAAGTACAAATTTCATCTTTCACACAAATTCAGTTATTAACTCAATATTTAGACCGATTTATTGCTAAAAAATAATATGTGTATAGAATATAGCTATAGGTATAGTTTAGTGCAGTACTAGTGGCTTCACGATAAAGATAGCGATAATTGTGGCAGCGTATGTTATCGACGCATTTTTTTTTCGAAATGTATACGTTGTTGACCTGGAAAGGTTTTTACAGCTTCACCGAACTATTGAGGCGAGCGCTGAAGGCACTCAACGGACTTGGGATGTTTGGGCGACCAACTCAAGGGTACACGGCACACCTTGGCTTGGGCTGTTGCCTGTTTTGTGCGCGATCTATCTAAGCTAACCTAAGCTAAGCTATCTAGATATACGTATATGAGTTATTGAAACATGCATGTGTACCAAGCATGCGTGCCTCAACAACTCCTATATGTATTTTGTGTCGGAAAAATTCCTCAAATTCCTCAACTATATAAGATAGGATAGGATAGGGAAAAATAAGAGTAGAACAGTCAGTTGGTAGACGACAACCAGTTCGCACGTCCCCACACAATCGGAATTAACCAACTACCCGTCATTTTTCATTTGTCTAAGAAAAGTCTCTCAAACCTTTATCATAACGTAATGTTTCACTGCAACCGCTGTAATGAAAATAAGGTCGACGGAATTCAGTGTTCTGTCTGCCAGAATCGGTATGATTTACCTTGCGCGGGACTTACCGAAGCAGGATACCGAAGGTTGGGTGATCGAAAAACTAATTGGAAATGCAGCTCGTGTAAGTCCTCAGGAGGAGCTACAACTATTGATAACGAAGGTATACTTTTGGAACTTAAACGGCTATCAACACAAATTGCATCACTTCCATCGTTGTCTGAGGGCCTTAAGTCCATTCAAAAGGAACTCGCTGAAATTAAAGCCATGAAGTCCGAAATTTCGGAAGTAAAGGCATCAGTCGAGTTTATCCATCACTCTGTAGAATCATTATCTGATAGAATAAAAGAGTTTGAACAGGAGATTCAATCGTTTAAGAAACTTAAAGAAGATGTTTTGCATTTACAACAGTGTGTTGAACGACTTGAGTGTGAAAGACAAGACTGTGAACAGAGGGCACGCTTAAATAACATTGAAATCAAAGGAGTTCCAGTTTCCAAGTCTGAAAATCTATACACAATAATGTCAAAAATCGGAGACCACATTGGGTGCAAGATCTTAAAGGAACATATTAATTACATTGCAAGGGTGCCAATGAGAAGTGACAGTAATAAGAAAAGCATAATTATATCAGTACACAATAGATATCTCAAGGATGATTTTCTAGCAGCAGCAAGGAATCACAGCCCAATTACTCTTAGCAAGATCGGCATTCAGGGAGAAAATTTAATATACATTAACGATCACCTCACAACTAAAAACAAAATATTATTAAACAAGACAAAGAAAATGGCGAAAGATCAGGGTTTTACATATGTTTGGGTACGAGCTTGCAAAATTTATATACGGAAGAATTCCACGTCACCTGTACACAATATAAAATCGGAATTAGATTTAAAGAATTATTTTCGTTGATTTTAAGTTGTTATGAAAAACAATTGTATTTAAGATATTTCTTGAGTTTGAGAATCACTGGTGAGTCATTAGTTTCAAATGTTTACTTTGTTACATTCTTTTGTTGTTCGTTTATGTTGGCGAACTCTTTTTTGGTTTCTACCCACTTTTTACATTTCTTGATTATTTTATTCCAACTGTCCTTTCACTATTTGCAATTATTTACTTATTGTAGTTATCTCAGTAACATTGTTTTTATTTACATTTTTAGTATAGAATTTTCGTGTTCCATACTTATTTTATCGAAATCAGACTCAGTATACATATTACCTATTAAGTTTGGTATATCGCAATGATTTCGATATTCTATCAAAATGTACGAGGACTACGGACAAAAACAGCTATGTTTTTAAGGAACGTCTATTGCAATGATTATGATGTGATCTGTTTAACCGAAACGTGGCTGGTTGATGGTATTCATAATAACGAATTATTTGACGATCGTTATGTGGTTTGGCGAAGAGACAGAGATTACCAAAAAAACAAACAGCGCTTAGGTGGCGGAGTCTTAATAGCTGTAAAACGTGAATTTATTGTTAATGAACGTCAGGATTGGTGTTCCAATGCTGAAGATATTTGGATAACATTAACGCTTCATGGTAAAAGACCTAATTTTATGTACAATATACACTTTTGTGTTATATATATTTGTGGGCAGCCTTCAGGTAGTTCAATATCTACACTATTAAATGACTTTTCTAATAGTTTATTGCATCTCATATTAGACCACCCTATGGATAGATTCATTATTTTAGGTGATTTCAATTTACCAAATGTAATATGGTCTCCAACTAATGACGGTTACTCGTATTGTCCTTCCAATTTATCAGGGACTTCACAAACTGATTTTTTTGATACATTGAGTACTACCAATCTATGCCAGTATAATTATCATGCAAATGTCAATAATAGAATATTAGATCTTGTTATATCAAACGAAGTCATGCATGTCGACACATGTAGTGACCCCTTAGTTCCAGAAGATCCACATCATAAAGCCTTATGCATTGATGTTCAACTTGTCGATATTAAAACATTACCAATAAGTAATAACCAGAAATTTATATTTAAATATGGTAATTTTGAAGCTATTAAAGATGAATTACACAAAATAAACTGGCTGCCTGAAATTAACAGTAGATCATTAGAGGATGCAGTAACCTTTTTATATGACACCTTAAATAATTTAATAAGAAAGTATATCCCCTTTAAATCCGTAGTACACAAACAGAAATATCCACCGTGGTACCAGAATCCACTTATTAAACTATTAAAAGAAAAACACAAATTCTACATTAAGTTTAAAAAATATAAAAATTATGCAGATCGCGAATCATTCCTAATATTAAGGAATCGTGGTAAATTATTAGAACAGGACATGTACAATAATTATATTTCAAATATTGAAGCCAAAATTTTGATATCGCCCAAAGCTTTTTGGACGTTCGTCAAAAGTAAGAAACAAAGCAATATCTACCCTTCTGTCATGAAATATGGAGAAAGATCATATAATTCCGGTATCGATATAAGTAATATGTTTAATGAATATTTTTACTCAACCTTTCTACATGACGAACCCACTGATGATTTAATTTCAAACGAATTTCTAATTAGTAGGAACACATTTAGTATAGATTCTATAGTCGTACACGAATCCATGGTTTTGAAATTATTGAAATCTGTAGACCTCAACAAATCTGCAGGTCCTGACAATATTCCACCTATGTTAATAGCAAATTGTGCTGATTGTCTCGTCTTTCCATTATCTCTTTTATTTAGACGTTCTTTAAGAGAAGGTTATGTTCCTAACATTTGGAAAAGCGCGTATATTACACCAATTCACAAAAAAGGAGCTAAAAATGTTATAGAGAATTACAGACCGATATCAAAGTTATGCATATTTGCCAAAATTTTTGAAAAAATCATATACCCTCAATTATACTTCTCACTTAAACACTTTTTGAGTGATCACCAACATGGATTTATTAAAGGTCGCTCTACAACTTCAAATCTTATTTTGTGTACTGATTATATATCAAATCATATATCTCAACCATCACAAGTGGATGTTATCTATACAGACTTTACTAAGGCTTCTGATAGAATTGATCACATTATTCTGCTACAAAAATTAGAATACGCGGGTATCCGAGGTGACCTTTACAGATGGTTTACGTCCTACATTAATAATAGGTACCAAACAGTAGTATTAAATGGTTTTTCCTCCGCAAGGCGTTTGATTCCCTCGGGAATTCCTCAAGGTTCTTTACTCGGACCTTTGCTGTTTAATATATTCATAAATGATGTAGAATATTCTTTTAAATATAGTAAAATACTTTTATATGCTGATGACATGAAAATTCTCTGCCCTATTACGGAATCAAGCGATTCGTTTTCTCTTCAGGCCGATTTGAATAGGTTTCAAAAATATTGTCAGCTTAATAAGCTTGATTTGAATGTTTCTAAATGCTATGTTATGACCTACACTCGTAAACCTAAACCAATAAAATATGATTATACTTTAAAGGACACTATTCTTAACAGAGTCGATACGATAACCGATTTAGGAATAACATTTGATTCCAAATTACTTTTTGATCAGCATATTGATACCATAGTGAACAAAGCATCAAGAGCTCTTGGATTTGTTATACGCCTTTCGTCGGAATTCAAGTCTATTAAAACCTTAAAAATTCTTTACTGTGCACTTGTCCGTAGCCACCTCGAATATGCTTCTCAAGTATGGAACCCGAATTACGATGTTTATGTCAACCGTATTGAACGTGTACAAAAGAGATTTCTTAGATACGTTCAGTACAAAAACAAACGAAATTATGCTAACTATTTTATTAACTGCAAATATAATCATATTCTTCCTCTTCATGAACGTAGACGAATCGCCGACATATCATACCTCTTGAATATTACTAGCGGTATAGTTGAGTGCGCGGAACTACTAAGTAACGTTAATTTACGAGTACCTGTTAATTCAACAAGAAATAAATATCCTCTACACGTACCGCTAGTGAAATCATCTTATAGAAAAAATTCATTTCTAATTAGAGCTAGTAACCAAACTAACAGCGTTTCGAAAATCTTCGATATAGACCTCTTTCACACGGGGTCTCTCAAACTCAAGAAAGTTCTCACTAGCAATTTTTTTTCTAAATAATTCTACCAACTAAGTGCATGTATTATAATTATATAAATGTATATCTGTGTGATCTTTTAAATGGCCTTACTCATGTTATTTAGTCTATATCTGTACATTTATTAGCTGTAAGATCACCTCTTACCTTAAAAATAAAATAAAATAAAATAAAACTCTTTGTCGTTTATTTCTCTCCAAAAGAAAAACAGCGTGTACGCGTGTAGGCGTGCACGTGTGTATAGGTGATGTGTGTGATGTAGCAGGGATGTAAAGTTTTGTGGGCTTCCCGCTGAGGGTACGGACCTAGGCCTGAGCCGTTGCCGAGCGGGGCCTAATCTGGTGTGCGGGAGTGACCCCCACACCACGGCGGCGTGATCTGTGGTTTTGCGGTCGTGGGCGTGCACACGCTCTGTTTGAAGAGACAGGCTGGTATTGATCTTTCGCTGACGTGATTGAATCAGGAGGGAAGGTAAAAATGTGTCGCGGTCGTCCTCTATACGGCGCAGTGTTGGGTACGGGTTCATAGTTTGCGGCGGATACCACTAAAGGGCTGGGTTGATTCGCGGCTTTTTCGAAATAACTACGTGTGAATGATTTTATATACGCCCAGACAGAAAGCATCTCCAGGTCACTGTCGAGATCCTTTTTCCGGACGTACCATGGGGCACCGATGATTTTATGTAGGGCTCGGTTCTGGAGAACCTGCAAATTTTAAATACGATTTTGCGCATGTGCAAAGACCGAACAACTGTACGTCATAATGGGACGGATGCAAGTTTTATATAAAGTGAGTTTATTTCTGGGGGACATTGTACTCTTATGACAAAGCAAATGATAGAGACCACCCAAGACCATAGCGGCTTTGTTTCGCACTCTATCTGTGTGTAAATCGAATTAAGTGTTTATCTAAAGTGACGCCGAGATATTTCACCTCACCGGCCCAAGGTATTTCGGTTTCGTATAGCCTGATGGTCGACGATGCATATATTTAAGATGGCGTCAATCCCAAGTCATACGTTTACGTTTATCGTTGTTCATTGTATATAATGAAATCTTAATATCAATAATGTTTAAAATAATAATAAAATGAAATTTGTTCTTTGCTATGGAAAAAAATTATTGGTTTGAAATTTATTATTTTTATTTATAAAATATATTAGCGGGTCTATATATGATTGTTTATAAAGAAATGTATCTGACTATAATAAATTCATGCTTTTAATTGCGTTTAAAAATTACTGAAAAAAAAGGTTCCTAAATCTACTCATAAATTAAAATGCGCATTGAAAAACCAAACGTTAACCGGTTACCAAGTGTCCTTTCGGGCTAATACCAACCTCTCACAGAAAACCGACCTGAAATAACAGTGTTTGCACTGTAGTGTTTCGTTTGGTCAGTGAAAGCGCCGGAGGCCCACCTCTCTTCTCGTTTCCTCCTTTGCCTTCCCTTACCCTCCCCCATATACAGGTTGGCAACGCACTTTCGACACCCCTGGTGTTGCTAGAGTCTATAGAGGGTGATGGTCACTTAACATCACGTGACCCACCTGTTCGTTTGCCTCCTATGATACAAAAAAATATATATTGATATATTAAAGAACCAGGTATTCTAAAATTCTTGTTTTTTCAACGTTGCCGGCTCTTGTACTAAGGTGTCGCAAAAAAGTCTAGTTACGTTAACTACAAATTTTTGTTTTTCGTTATCCTGAAGAACCCCTTGCGTTTTATGGGACAAGAAGTATCCTGGATGTAGCCTTGTAATATCAGTTATTACTGTGTTAAGTTTCGTTAAAATTGGTTCAGTACTTTCAGAGTAATACGGGTTTAGATTCTTGGCTTTAATCCTTTATCCTATAGAACCCTTTGCGTTTTATGGGACAAAAAGTATATTTGATGTAATCTCGTAATATTAGTTATCACTATGTCAAGTTTCGTTAAGATAGGTTCAGTACTTTCAGAGTGATGCGTGTGCATAGGGACAGACAGACAGACAGACAAAAATTGTAAAAAGATTATTTTTGGCTTCTATATCGATAACATAGTCTACCCTGATTAAAATTTTCAAAAAATATTTAATATACAGATTTCGACTTGTTACAGTTTTATTATAGTATAGATAGATAGATATTGGCACATTATATAATTATCTATTTTAAGTCATTTTTCCATTAGTTCTTTGTACAGTGTAAGTGAGCACTGAGGTAGTTATATGGTTCATTAATGTTCCAAATATGTTGGCTATGATAATCCTCTTTAATTACACTGTTAGTATCTATATATCTAATCTAATATACACGTTACATGTTACTGTCAGTAGCGTGTGTGTCGTACTTACAATAGTTTTTAAAGAACATTTCTGTAATTTTACATAGTTTCATAATTTAATAATTCTTCAATACAATTTAATAAAACGCGTGTGGAGCTGCGGGTACAGCTAGTTTTATATAAAACTAGTAGATCCAATGGACAGACGTTGCCCTGCTACAGACCTTAATAAATGCAGTAATGGTAGAGCCACGCTGAAGCTATTACTGGTTTCAGCATGAATAGGTCGGCTCGCCCGGGGTAATACCACCCTCTCACAGAAACATCGACGTGAAGTAACAGTGCTTGCATTGTTGCGTTTGGTCAGTGAGAGCGCCGGAGGACCATGTCCCCATCTCTCCCCTGCCTCTTCCTCTCTCCTCACCCCTCCCCCTCTCTCCGTTAAACTTGCGACTCCGTTGGTGTTGGTAGTGTCTATGAACGGTGATGATCATTTAATATCAGGTGACCCACCTGTTCGCTTACCTCCTATGATATAAAAAAAGAAGCGGAACTTTCGGTGAAGGAAAACATTATGAAACCATAGTACGGTGGTAGGACTTTTTCTAAACCCACCTAATTTTCGATAATCCTTAAGCCCAAAATTCGTCGCCAAGCACGAATATATTGAGTTCCGGCAGCTACATATGAGAGCCAGTCTCCTTCTAAAGTTCATATGATTACCAGTGTAGGACACGTCGACATTTTAACATAAGATAAGATGGTAATTAAACGCTAAAAGTGTACTTTCTATCAGAGTGTTGTAACTTTCTCATATTGCAATTAAGAAGAGCGGATCATAGAATTTCGCCAGAAAACTCTTACGTTTATTGTTCTACCATTACCAAAATTCGCGGCTAAGAATTACATTCACTCAATTAACTATATATTGTATTTTTTAAGCATGTTTCATGTTTCAACATAAAGTTGTGGCAATATATCGTGTCGGTGACAGAAACAGCTAAACCTGCACCTGACAGCAAAGCCCTATGATTTGAACACATCCTAACTGCCTACTGGAAAAACGTAAGCTTTTATTTCATGTGTCAACTATTGTACAAATGCACACAATGCACGGGATATAGTCAAAACGGAATTTTAAATTCATTTTTATTTGGTTAGGTACATCTATTTTCTTTTAATGAAGTTTGATCTATATATTGATAGATAGGCAAAAGAAGAAAATTAACAAAGAATAATGATGAGTTTTCTTTTAGTGGAAAAAGCTGAAAAATAAAGAGTTCTTTTACTTCTTGATTTTTTTCAATGGTAATTCGATGGAAATATGTAGATCTATAAGGTTCCGCAATGCAATTAAGATTCCTGAATGCATCCTGAATGCTGTAGCAGACAGGTGGGAAAGCTCCATACTGGAAAATTGGATACGTTTACACATTATGTCGTTATAAAAATAATTCTTTCATGTTCTGTGTAGATTTAAGTACTAACACTAGTTTCTAAGTTGTGCGTATACTAGCCAAATGGACTTTTGTCTGCAATAAAACATTTTTGATTTAATTTTGATTAATTCATATACGAAAATCGACTTAAGAGAGTTACAAAGAAATATTATTGTTTAAAATAATTTATTTGTTATTCTATTACGTATATTTTCATTTCGATAATTTTAAAATATTTATATGTAAAGAAATGATAACACTGGCATAGTCTGGTGAAGCTGTAGAGGTCTTGCAAGGCCAACAGCGTAGACAGTTCGAAAAAAAAAGGTAACACAGGCTCAAAGTGACTGTTTCCAACTAATTTTAGTAAATACGTACGTGGATCGTAGTGATAAGTTCGTAGTTTGATATTATATAAAAATCGTGATTTATCAATTGATTGAAAAATTAGCGTACGAATAACAGACTCAGTAAATCGTCAAAGCTAGGTGTTCGAATCAGTTCGATCAGTCGTCATCGTTGTTGTTAACATGTAAAAATAATTTGGCATATAAATTAGATCGATTTACGCCACAACACGCCAAAGGTGAGTTTTTCTTCCTATATTATTTAGGGACGCTTTCTGATTTATCAACCCTATCGTAACTTATACCTATGTATAACTAAAACTCCTTTAAATTTAAGAAATTAAAATGATGACAAATTGATTAAACAGCATTTTCTGTCGGTTATACCAGAACCATGTTAAAAACACCTACATCCTCGATATTCATATTAAATTTCTTTACAAACTGTATCCTCTGAATATAATTTTTATATTATTTATATATAGATATCGTAAATCTTAATATCCTCTTTGCAGAACGGTGAATTTATAATAATTATTAGATATTTGAATTTTCCTATAGTCCGGTGAAGTGTTAAGACCTTGCTAGGTAAATAGCGTAGTCATTTCGAGAAAAAAAAATGAATTTTCCTCATGGAATATCTCCAGATCTTAACTTAATAGTATAGAGTTCTGTTAATATTGGCTTCTATGAACCACGGTACAGGTGGAGGTTGACACTATGAGGTGAGTTTAAAAGATTTATCTAATGCACATTTCTGCAAAAACTAATAGACAATTTAAGCCTATTAAAGAAATTATCATATATCAAAATCTATTTAATATATATTTAATTGTAATAAATAAAAAGTTGCTTTGTATGTGAACATAGTAGTATTACACTTTAGCATGATAAATCCTTTTTATCCTTTTTTTTCTCGAACTGACTACGCTATTGGCCTTACTAGGCCTTCACAGCTTCACCGAACTACTAAGGCGAGCGCTTAAGGCACTCAGCCGAAATCATAATATCCAATAAATTAAATATAGTTAGTTACCTTCTATGTGTGTTAACGTAGAAATATTTTATATGAAATATTTTTGTTAATACTACATGTTTTGTTTATGAATTCTTCAAAACTTCAGAATAATTCCCGACAATTCCTTAAAATTCACGTTTGTATGTAATACTCACTGACAGTATTTTAAATAAAAGTCAAAATTTTAACTTCTTGCTAGAAACATCTAACATAGCCTAACGCCGAATCATGTATCGTATGCATTCTTTATGTCATAGTAGACTTTTTAGGGTAAGTTAATTTATTAATGACAAGTAACTGTAATATTGAAATACTTGATTTCTTTAATTTTTAATATGAAACATCTACAGGCGCGGGTAAATTTTTGGCGTGGCGACGACGCGACGATGTCATGTGTAAGCTACTGCGTACTCTCTCTTGCCACACTAAGCTCGCATACCTATAGTGTAATTTGAGAATTTGAGATTCGTTCGATTCGAATAATTTAGATGTTTCACATCTACCAGGCGTCCTGTGACGGCTCATATTTTTTTACTGTTCTTCATTTGAATTTAAATCTACATAAATAGAAATCAAATGCCAAATATTTGTAAGTGCGCCATTTCTGAATAGCTACGGTTAATTTGCAAATTCTTTTTTCTGTTGTGTTTATAATTGTCAGGAAAAGGGTGGAATAGTGAAAAAAACTCAGTTGTGTAAAAAGCAAGTTAGTGTGTCAAATATAAGGCAGTAGGGATATCTTTAAAAATCTAGAAAGAATTGACTGAATAACCTTCATGTTCATTTACCAATTTATTTCATCATACGATCGTATTGTAATCAAAAATTGGTTTTCTCTATACGGTAGCATACATAGCAAGTCTTTAATATTCTCTATTGCTTCCCTTACTCTCTACATACCGTGTTCACCTATATTAATTACCCATGGTTTTTAGATCCAAACAAGTCATGCGGGGGCGGGTAGCTAGGCTTTAATATTATCTAATACTTCCTTTAGTTTTTAAACGCCGTATTTAACTATATCATGATTCTTAGACCCAAACATGCCCGTATTCGTAATAAACTCAGTTTTGTAAATCTTTAGTAAATAAGATGTTATTTAGAACACATGTGTAAGTAGTAACTATAAGTATTAAATACAAACATTCTTTAACCTGTAACCATTTATTTTGAGTTGCCTGTCGGCAAGTGAAAATTAATGTAAGAAAAATATGTAACAAAGTAAACAAATGTACGAAAAAGTACGTACGTATAGAGCTAACACAACTAACAAATGCAAATTGAAACAGATCACGACGTAAGGCGCTAATGGGTACAAAGCGTTCAATAAAGTAATGTCTTTTAATATAGGTAACTATTTATATATGCATTATTATTTTATATGTAAACATACAGTATACATAGATATTTAAAATCTAAAGTGCTTTATTCGCAATGTAGTTTCCTTGGACCATGGTTTGAGTAAAAACATCTAATAAGAAAATTAAATAACATTTATGTTTCGGAAATGTTTTTAAAGTGTGTTTGAATCACGCTCGAATGCATGTACGGATTATTTTCTTATTATATATACTAGTTTCTGCTCGCGAATTTGCCTGCTTTAATGTAGATTTGGACGGTCCATCAGGAACGGTACATTTTCTTGATGGTACCCTATCACTTTTTCTGTACTCCTGAGATGTCTATGCAAAAGTTCTTGATTCTTCAGTTAAGCGTGTTAAGATGTGAACGCGTAAAAAACAGACAAACAAACTGACATTTGCATTCATAATATTAGTAAGGTTGCCGATCATATCATGAAATAGGGCAAAGGGCGTATGTTATGACGCCATAAGGGATTATTTATTAAGATACTCTTATTACTGAAGTTTCACGCTGAAATTATTACAAGTGATTAAAAATAGCCTTATCTGTTAGAACAGTATCTTCTTATACAAAAATTTAAAAAGTAATTGTTGAACTATTTACTTTTACATTAAAACAAAATATCCAACCTTTTGTCAGAATAACCCTACCAATATTATATATATTATATATACTCTCTTTTAACTCACAAGAGAAGGATGAATTTAAATATACCTTTTGTTAAAATACCATGAGATATTTTATATCAAAATTCAATAAGCTATCTGGATATTCTTGAGAATAGTGAAAGGGGACTTGCATATGTTGAATATTTTCTATATATTATTGGATATGTAGCTGTATCTCGGAATTTGCTTTAATGTTTCTTGGACGGTTTTTGTTTACATAAATCACGGCAAGTTTAGAGTGCACCGACACAAGAAAGCATCAGGTGCGATACATTCACGCAAATATTGTATGAAAATACTTGGAATGTTAAGCGCTAGGCTCGTCTGCAGGAAATATCGATAAATTTATATTCCATTTATATATAGTAGTCAACTTGGCAAAGTGACTAACATTTAGTATTATTTTAATCATTTCTTTTTCTATAGATCGTCGAAAAGTGTAAATAATTTCATGTTCAATATGAGATTACAATTATTTCTTGTGGTACAATAAATTTAGAAGTCATCAGAATAATATAAGTGAATCTTAAATAAACAAAATACATTGAAAATTTTTATTTTATTCTTATTTTTTAAATTATTAAACCGAAATAATTTTAGTACGTTAGGAAAATAGGGGGAAACAGAAGCTAATATACGTTTCTGTAAATATTCTTGACAACGAATTTTTCGAAAGCAACCTTCTTTTAATAATATAAATTTAAAATCCCAGAAACCAGGTAATATGTAAACATATTAAGGTGAAATCTATATAAATAAAAATCGCGAAATATGTTGCTAAGCACAAAACTCGAAGACGGCTGATCCAATTCGAGTTTTTTTTTTAATCTTTGAACGTTGAGGAAAGTTTTTATGGGGAGAAAAATAGGAAAAATTTCACGCAAAAACTAGTTTTCTTTATTTGGAATTGTGAACGCATCTTCAAATTGCTAAGCAATAAAGACGCTCCGGTTTTTCATTTTTAAGTTGCAAGTTACAGTTATAAATTCCTTGCGGATTACTTACTGGTGATGGTAAATGTCATTCGGCACTATGAAAGAGCATTCCTACAACTGTATATCTTCTCATAATATTACATTTCTTTAATAGAATTTATGTACTTATAGTAATTAATATAAATTACATTTTCTTCATTATTTTGTGTTTAGTATTTTTTTACATAAATAATTAACTTTTAAATTAGTTTTAGTCATAAAAAATGTAATTAAAACACATCCGATATCGAGTAGTTGGAAGGCAGTGAAGCCCGGTCGAGAGCGGAAAAGTGTCGCGTCGCGTCTCATAGCGGCCGCGTCCACAGCCAAACGGTAAACACTTTGCTGTAATCTCGAGATGAGAAAACTTTCAGTTCTCTTAATTCAGAAACTTATTCAACAATCTAACAACCTTAGAGCGAACCGCCCAGTAGACATAAGACAAACAAACTCAAGATTTTTATATTTCCTACACTTTTTATTTATTATATCTGTACTCTATACATATAAGAAAAATGTAAATGTAAAGTATTTGTTAGATTTTAATTTTTGTGAAAAAAAGTGTTGAAAAAAAGACACCCGTCTTGGAATAAGTAATAATATACATTTCAATCAATTTTAGAAACATCATCTCTTTGCTTCAACGCTCATTACTGCAAAAGTACTGCATGCATCGAAAAAATCATAAAGCATATGCTCGAGTAACATTTAGTCTTGGTTTCATTAAAATTGGTTTACTCTATCAAAAGTTATTGTAATTTTAATGACGACACGACTTAAGTACAAGAGAAAAGTAGATACGTAAATGGACTTAATACATTCAGATGCTTTTATTACTCTGTCTTTTACATTAGCTTCGACGCGGCTAAGTAGCGAGCACAGCTAGTATTTATTAAAATACAATAACGCAGCGTTTTTCGATTAATTATATCATTTTTGTATACAGTAATATATAAATGTAAAAATTGATACATAATTTATTAACTATTAATTTATACATTAATCTAAAAAGAAATATCTGCACAAAATTAATATTAAAAAAACGTTATATTTATATAAACTAAAATCTTTGCACAGTATAAAGTGAAGTCGCTTGCGCTGTCTGTTCCCTTAGATCTTTTAAACAATCACAACGCATTTTAATATAGTTTTACAGCAATAGATAGAGTGATTGATTCAAGAGATAGGTTTATATGTATAATACATATATATTATAGTACAGAAAGTCGAAAAATTCAAAGATCCGAGTAGTCGGGTGATGCTGTTAAGAC
The DNA here is from genome assembly GCA_014332785.1 of Antheraea mylitta. Taxonomy (NCBI): domain Eukaryota; kingdom Metazoa; phylum Arthropoda; class Insecta; order Lepidoptera; family Saturniidae; genus Antheraea; species Antheraea mylitta. Next base: position 760,432 of record JACEII010000085.1, read on the forward strand.
CATGCTAGGTGAATAGCGTAATCAGTTCGCAAAAAATAAAATAAAAAAGTCAATGATTTGTGAACAAACATATTTTTGTATGCTTTAATCGCAAGCGCTGGCTAAACCTTACGAGATAAATCAAATACATATACTACGGAATTGTATATCTTAAAAAGATCAATAACAAAGTCCCGGACGGTATAAATATATCTCTAAAGGGTAACCCACAGTAACTATTTTTATCTTTTTACAAAAATAATTATGTGTTATTATTATACGAAGCTATTTCATGCAATACAGTATATAATTAAATTAGTATACCCTTAACAGTATTTCATTAAAGTGGATACCTACATTGCATCTGTACCCGTGCGAAGCTGGAGCGAGTCGCTAGTTATCAAAAAATGTATAATGTAGAATCAATCAATTGTGAGCGCATTATTTGAGAACGGTTGGTACCTATTTGGCTAACTCTTTGTTTGTTTTTCTAATAGTCAAGTTTATATGATAGAAAATATTTGAATAATTGGCAAAAAAAAATCGAGCCGTCACCGGACGCCTGGCAGTTGTGAAACATCGAAATTATTTAGTATCAGTTATATGCATATAAGGACATTACGACAGGAATCAGTTAATGAAAAGATAGAGCATTACAAATTTGTTCCATAAAATAATGATTGTTTATTAATTTTATTACATAAACATTCATTTTGAAACAAAAAATCAACTAGGCGCGGTGTGTTTGGCGGCATTTATCAAAGGGCGCTAGGTCGTCGGCCCGTGCCGCATAATACTAGTAGAACGAGTGGCCGACAAAAAAATGTGAATCTCAGATAGGGTTGCAAATGTTATAGAGTACTTTGTTAATAATGCAAAATTTGTGTTTTGAGTCGCCACGCCGCGCCGTCAATCAGGTTTACCCGCGCCTATAGATGTTACACATCAAAAGTGATACATTTTAGGTCAAAATCTTGATATAAAAAGTGTCAGTGACTGTACAGTAGATACATTTTTAAAAATATTTACAGAATAGCAAGAAAATTCTTAATTATTAAAGTTAAATTGTTCTGTTGCCATTTTTATTTTCTTATATGGTCGTAGTCTAAACGGATGATTTAGTCTCAATTTCTTCGTTAATAAAAAGCTGTATATATTTGAATCAAAATAAATAAATCTAATTACGGTGACGTAGTTATATACAAAGGTGTGACACGATAATAATATATAGATAAACTTAAATATATCAGACAATTGACATTGTGAAGTGTTGCTCTTAAGTGGAGTAAACTCGTCGACGTAGACAAACAGGCATTAAGAGATTATTTGATACACTACGTAATAGGGCCACAGAGTCGCCGCGCGTCGCGTCTACTTAGAAATTATGTATATCGCCTTATCTGTTTGCGTTCAATTTATTTCATCTTATCCGTGGTCCGTTTTAGTCAATTTTAAATTCCACAAGATACGGTGGTATGACAATTTCATACGAGTATATTTTTTACGATTATAGTTTGTAAAAGGTTGCCAGCGAAGGCAATATTAATCAGTTAATGGCAATGAAAAAATACTCAAGAAAAATATCTCGCAAGCATTTGGATATAGACAGGTAAGCATAGGCAAAGGGTTATTTTGTAAGAATCACAAATCAGTGCACGCACTTTTTTGTTTTTGACTGTTTTTTTTTTGGAATTTTGTTTACTTAACCTAAAGTGACAGTACTACTCTAGTCACAATTGGTATATTCATAACGGAGATTAACACAGAAAAACGAAAAACTATTCAATTTTATTCATATTTAAATAAACGCTTTTATTATTAAAATGTTAGCTATTATTTTGAAATAAAAAAAGTATATTTATGATAATGTTTTAATATGAACAAGCAATATAATATATAAATATAATATAATGCTTTTGTACGCTTAGAAAAACGATTGCTATAGTTGTTTACTGTAGTATATTCACATTATATCACCACTAGCTTTTGCTCGCGGCTTTGCTCGCGTTAAAATATATTTGATCTGACACTTTATTCGTCGGATACAGTACATTTTTTCTAGGTAAAAGATACCCTATGTCCTTTCATAAACACCTGAGAATGCACATGTAAAAGTGCATGATGATCGGGTAAGTAATTAATGCATGAAAGCGAAACAAACTTAATTACGTGTTTCTAATATTAGGTACTAGTACCTGGACGACCGAGCCTAGCTCGGTTCTTTAAAAATATTTTGAATTAAAATAAGCTATTAGGTTTGCCTTATAAAATTAACATTTTTTTCACAAAAAAAAAAAAGTTTTCTATTAATAACATCTAGCTAGATCGATTTATCGTCCCCAAAACTACCTACGTACTAAGTTTCACGGGTGTAGATGACGCCGTTTCCGAAATCCTAAATATATACAAATATAAAAATATACAAGAATTGCTCGTTTAAAGGTATTAGATTTGTCTAATACTAGGCAACACAATCAACTGAGTCAACCAAACATTTCCACTAAGTGACTAACGCATGTTTGTAACACTCATTATAAAATCATGTCTAAACTTATTTAAACAAAAAAACAATGAAATCACTGTATAACGTAAAATATCACACAAAGAGTTCAGTTTTAAGTTTAATTTTGTTTAGTTGATATATTCCATGGAAATTCAATAGCCAAGGACGTGAAAATATATTTGCGTAATTTTATGTAGATGAGTCCAGCAAACAGAAGCCCACTGTGCGAAGCGACCGAAACTCATCCGGGCGTCACTATTACAGACATGGATACAGTTCACGAAGAAAATGACAACGACAGGTAAATCCTACATTTTATATACAAAATATAAATAAATTAATCGTTTTTGCCTAATAAATATTTCATACATATTATACAACATTTCATAATTCTATCTTAGATAAGTATATTTAAGCCGTTGATGTGTTTCCGTAGTACAATAGTTTATCGACTTATCGTAGAAGTCGGAAATGTTTTCACGTTTTTATTTCGCTAACTTATTTGTCCGATTTGAATTTTGATTTTTAATCATAGTTTGAGTTGTATTAATCCATTCACTATAATTATAAAATATTTAACGATCACTAATTGAGTATAACTTAATCTTTGTAATTAATTTAATTTATATTTTTTATAATAAGTGATTTAAATAATGCATGTGCTGTATCTGAGACCATGTAGTCACCATAAACACAAGATGCGATTTAATTTAAAGTTTCTTCTGTTACTGCATTTTATCTCAGTAATTAGTTTTATTTTATGGTAACTAACCTTTAGTGGCAAACCTTGTGTACGTAATCAAAACGTGCATATATTTTGATTCTAATTATAGAAGCGAGGCTGCGGTAAATCAAGCATATATTATTCTTAATAATAAATCAAATATCCAGAATATAAATAACATGATATGACTAATCAAATTACAGTACAAGTTTAACCAACAAAGTTTGATTTGTTATTAGTTTTGGGTTTTTTTTTATGTAATATTGTTTTTCAAGTGTAATTGTGTAATAATAAATTACTTTCTCTTATGTTTAATTGTATTTTAAACTACAACATAAAAGTAAATATCCTGAATATACTTTAATATTACATATTACGGCGTATTATAAAAGTTTACGTTAGATTTACAACAGTCTTTGTATATCGTATCTGTTTGTGTATTTGTTTATTCTATTTGCGAGTGTCGATATTCAACCAATATTCAAAATAGGATCTCGGACACAAAGCTTACAAAGACATTTCTCGTGAAAGATGTGTAGGTACTTTTTGGAGATTTCCAGATCAGAAACTCACAGTGATGCAGTTCAGATATCTAAGTATAAAGGATGCTCTAATCTAATCTATGTAATAATTAAATAAAATTCAATAAATGAATTAAAAATTAAAAAAAAAAAACAAATTTCCAAACGGATACGACTTTTTACCTTTACAAGATATTACACGTAAGCAAAAAATGGTCCGGACCAAGAGTCTACAGAATAGAAGAAATAAAAAAAAATCTAATTTATGATGGTAACTAAAAAAATATATGATGACTATATTTTTAATATGTCTTGTTATATTTTAAATTGCCAGTAATTGCGTCATTGATAAATGAAAAACAAAAGAAATAGAAGAAAGTTACAAAAAAAAATTGTAATATCCTCCTACATTAATAAACTTACAGAAATTTCAAAATCACAGCTATATAATATATGGTTCTTATATTAATTTAAAAGGCATATCGTTACATTAATTCACTGTTCAAAATCAACATTACTTATAGAAAATACATATCTACCCAACTAAGGTTACACCGAACAACTATCATCTATCATATAACAGTTTTACAGCACGCTGTATAAAAAATACATGAAAGCATGAATTGCATAGACAAACGAAAATTTCAATGCTAACGTAAAGCTAGGGTAAAGCTTCAAAAATATTGATGAATATATTACATGATATATTATCTACAGCTGGACATCTGCATTATCTTTTATATATTCTTGTATTTCATCTACATAAAAATATATACTTGGATTCAAGAAAAAATATAATCAACTTCAGTACTGAATTGTACTGAATTTATGTTACTTAAACAAAATATAGTTGCCTATTTGTAGTACCACGAATAAATTTTATTTTGCATATTAGTATTTTTAATGTGATATATTACTAATTATTCACTATTAATAATGTATGTAATGTATATGCAGTTTTGATATAGAAATACGATGAATGATTTTTTATTGTACACTTCATCAATCATGCACCAACAAGCTTAATGCTACAAGGTATTTTGTTCTGACTGACCTCCGGTGGGGTTATAGAAAGAGAAGTAATAATACGAGACTTTATAATATTAACTATACAATATTTATAAGTAGATACTTCACAAGTTAGTAGATGATGACGATACATACAGGTTTTACATTTGGAAAAATATTGTAGACTGTCCAGAACTATTTATTATCAATAGTTCAATAATGTGAGCCTATCTTAGTACCTTAAAAAACCCTAAACTATTATAAGTGCCTACCGCTTGTAAAGATAACATATATACAGAATTCATTGCTGATCCGAGCCTGGAAACTATTTAGTTCTTTATCCAATTATCACACATATTTTACACTAGCATATCTTCTTTTAGACAGAGTTTATGTAAATACTTCTTTCCATAATTCTGTTATTACTGTGTTTCTTAAATTTATATTTATAGCTATCTTTTCTGTTGATTTATATTTCTATATATGAAACTTGTAATTAGTATTATACTCTGTTAATCTGTTGTCATTTATTAGTTAGCTCTCAGTTTTCCATAAAATTAAAAAAAAATGGAATTTATAAAATTCAAATAGAGTCAAAGAGGTGATAGGTTACTGTTGTATATTAGTGATATATAACTAATAATACTTTTAAAAAAAAACTTCAGTGTCTAAAGTGATTATATGTTTATATATTTTCGTCCTTTTATACAAGATCGATTATTCAAAAAGGTATAGTCAAATAAGTCAGTCACTTTCTGTGAATTACCTGTTTACTAATCTTCTGATCACCTACATAAAAACTGACGAGACTCCAGGAAAGTCGCTTTTCACTCGAACTGAAAGTTAACTTTCAAATATTTTACTAGCTTACTACCACACAGTGACGTACTAACGGAATGCCATACTTATATATCCAATAATATCATTTCTTCGTTTATTACCTGTGTAGGTGTATTGCTATATAAGAACCAAAACATTGACTATTATATGACTTCGTTCTGTATGAGTGCTGTCATACAGAACCATTCAAATAAGAGCCTTTTCACATATATATAATTATTGTTCTAAACAGTGATGAATCATCTTATTCGGATCTGGGGCGGCTTCGCGAGCGGACCCGAGCTATGTTGGGTACCCCAGCGGAACCTCTAGTACAACACTCTCATTCACAACCTAACAGCCGTAGAATGTCTAGTGACATTGAATCCAAGCTTGCTGCCAACCTTAACACCAGGTATAATATAATTTTAGCGTTGAACAGCAAAAATTCGAATTCTTCTAAATCAAAATATACCTTATTCAATTTAGGCTCTGTCAAGGCGCTGGTGTACGTCAAAGCTACTCACCGGTTCGGAAAACAACCTAGTTATCGGGAAGAACCGGCAAGAAACTCGATATAGTTTATCACCTCAGGTTATATAAAATAAATAGCTACATTCGTTATTGGGGGATACACAGAGAGGGGCATCATTTCCAGACGTCACAATCGTTCACAAATTGATCCAGCATATATTTTTAGATATTAAAACCAACTTGACATCGTTCTTGAACTCACTATCCGGCAAATCGGTAATGTGTTTTGGGATATTGTTATAAGATGTAACACTATTACCTAAAAAACTGTTTTAATCTTAGTGAGCCTAAAGCATGGAATTACCAATTTGTTGCTGTTTCTAGTACTTAAATTATGATAGCCTTTTACTAGATCCAGCATATCTGAGTTTTTGCGGACGTACATTGAATTATGAAGAATATATTGGGGGATATTAAAAAATATTAACAGAATTGATAGTTTGACTTTCAATTTTATAATTGTACTATTCGGTTTCTTATAAGATCGTACAAAATATATGATGAACATTTTTTTAATACTTTGTATTTTACAAATATTTGTATTGTGCAGACGTCCATCAGCAATTATAGCAGCATTCCGAAGACCTTCCCAGGCACTTGCGTTATGTGCTGCAACGCAACGCCGATTCCTCTCAGAGTTGTCGCCGCACTCTCGAACCTCCGTCGCCTCCACTAACCACGACACGTCACCTTCACCTGCAGAAATCTTGGGACAGTAAGTGAACCAATATAAAAAATAGTGCGCGGAGTCCCTCCACGCGGAAGATGTGAAACTTCATAATGTGTAAATGAAATTGGAAGGGGTAAAAATTGATATAAATAAATATATGTATATATACAAACAGGTATACTACGCGCATACGTTCGAGTGCCACGCATTTGCTCCCGCTCTGTCTCTTTCTTTCGCCCTCCCCAGGAGCGTTGAACGTTTAACGCAATCTTGTTGGAAGTCGCATTAGAAGTTTCACCTCAAAAATCCTTTTTTTTTTTCAAATATCTATCTATCCAATATATATATATCTATCTATTTACCTTACGAAGATATGAATAGAGGGGAAAACACACATCTTTATCTTAAGAAAAACGCATTTATAAACAGTTCTATTGCTTACTATCAGATATATGTAGGTACTTACATGTTTATGTTAGCCTATAACACATGTTGCGGACAAAGGTAAAATCTTTTGGCCTAGATTTTGTAGATATGAAAAGGCTAAACCAACAACAAAATAAGGTTATGTGCTATTAATTTATGTGTTTAGGTGTTACCGGAAATAACATATCTTTTTAAATTTCGTATTTTTTTTACCTATAAACGAATGCCACCTGATGTTAGGTGATCACCACCATCCATAGATACTTGGAACACCAAAGGAGTCGCAAGTGCGGTGCCAGCCTGTATTTGAGGGGAAGGGGTAAGGGAGCGGAGGTGGTCCTCCGGCGCTCTCACTGACCAAACGAAACGCAATAATGCAAGCAATGTTACTTCACGTTGTTTTTCTGTTTTTCTGTGAGAGGGTGGTACTACCCTGGGTGAGCCGACCCATTCATACTAAAACCAGTAATAGCTTCGGCGTGGCTTTACAATGTATCAACAAATTTTCAACTAAAAGCAATTAGACAAGCGGTAAAAAATATTCTAAATTATAATTTAATCACGTTCTATTTTTTAAATAAAGAAGTCAAATTTAATACGCTAATATATTACAATCAGGTAACGTCAAAGTCATAAATGTAGAAGCAAAACTTCGAGACCTATTTAAAAGTGTATTCAACCGTACGGCATTATGTATTCAGTATTATGCCACTGACAATGCGAGAAGCATACCTCGCGTCAACACTATTCAAAAGCCCACCCTTTATTTGCTAATAGACAGGCTGCTTTACAAAGCCTATGAGAGCATTCAGTGAGAACGTGACCCGATAAGTATAATTAAATTGAAAATGTTTCATAATATTGTCATACATTATTTATCTAATATCATCCATACTCAATATTTGAGGCAAAACCTATAAATACCTCTAATCGAATATATACTTACTTAGTTTGCCACCCACACTAAACTGTGGTATTTATTCTAATTTAAAGTAAAACTAGCTTGATAAATATAGTCTATAACATAAAAATAGACGAAGGTTAAACAGTTGAGTATCATTTTCACCTTTGTTTGCCAATTTATTTTCTTTATTTATTATTGGCAACAGTTAATTGTCTTCCATACCATCGACGCAATAAGTATATCAGTCATTATTTATAAGTGTTTATTCGTCACACGTCACGCTGTTTACATTTTCGACTTACAATATTTGTACAACAATACAAGTTTTCCCATTTACAACTAAAAATCATTTCTTTTTTTTCGAACTGACTACACTTGTGACCCAGCAAGATCTTAACAACTTCACCAGATTACTAAGGCGAGTGCTTGCGGCACTCAGCCGATTCTATTTGGGCAATTAGCTCAAGGGTGCACGGCACACCTCGACTTGGGCTGTTGCCTGATACGTACAATTCGCGATCTATCTGAGCTGACCTAAGCTAACTATTCATACATATATGAGTTGTTGGACCATATATGTGTACCAAGTATACATACCTCAACAAATCTTATATATATTTTGTATCGGATAATTTTCCAAAGTATTTCAGTTCGATAAGGGAAAGAAACAAAACCCTTCCACTTTCATGTGTAAGCGTGTATGCGTGCACGTGCGTGGGGGTGATGTGTGTACTGTTGTTGCAGTGATATCAGGTTTGTGTCAACTAAAAATCACAGATAATTATATCTATATATGATCACGTTAAAAAAGTTAAAGTTAAAGTTTGTACCCTTGTTGTGTTGTTCAAGTTTCAACCAGTAGTTATAATAATCTTTCAATTCAATAAAAATGACATTTTTTTTTCATTTTAGCGAAGCGTTGAGTAAGGCTTTATCAGCGTTGTACGCTAAGCTACTAGTGGTGTTGGGCTTGGCTTTCCCAGTCACTGAAGTAATAGCAAACGGTGTACCCGATGGATACTATCAGGTATACAGTTTTTACATAAAAGTAAAACTAATTATTTAACACAAAAAAAAAAGTTAAAAAAAGGATAAGTTTAAAAGTTTCTCATCTTATCTTGCACTAATTATAGTATATTTTAATTATATACCTACATATTTATAATTGTGTGCCTTTGTAAAAGTAATATTCAATACACAAAATGAACAAGAATAAACAATGTATAAACACATATTTTATTTTCACGGTTTTTATTTATATCTATGTTTATGGTTGTGTTTGTAGAAGTAATATTCAATATACAAAAAGAAACAAAACACACAATGATCAACAATAAACAATATATAAACACATATGTCATTTTCATGGTTTGTAATTACATCTATATTTATAGTAGTGTGTCTTTGGAAAAGTAATATTCATACACAACATGAAAAAAGAATAAACTATGTATAACATAACATATATTTTATTTGCAGGGTTTTTATTTATATCTATATTTGGTGTCCGTACTATTCGTGGTATTTCAATATGTTAACATAATGCGTCAGAAAGCTGTCACTATGATAATTCACAATTACGGTAAGAGCATCTTATTCAAATGTACTAAATATAACAATAGGAAAACAAACAATATGCAAGAAAAATAAATTTAAATAATTAACCACATTTGCTTAACAAAATGAGGCATTAAAATCACATCATATTTGCATAATTACAGCTGCCAAGAACATTACCTTCTTTAGTTTGTATTCCACTAACGTTTTAAGTTGTTTGTATAAATGTACCGGAAAAATCTAAAATACATTCCTACTAATTAAAGGAGAAATATTAGTTTCTATATGTACTTTACAGAGGGAGCTGAAAAGGATGATAAGAGTGGAAAAACGACACCTGGAAATAAATCAAAATTAAAGGAAGATATATCACGATATGGCAGTTTCTATTTAAGACTCGGTGCAATAGGTAAAAAGAAATAGGTTGTTTAGACTGAAAATACATTCGTTTAAGAGAAAGTCGTAATAACTAATCTTACTTCCACAGCTTTTGGTATCGGTTCGATGGTATACAGTGGGTTGGAATTCGGAGAATATTTCGAAATGACGGATCGATGTCGCTCAGTACTATCTGTTGTGACACCAGCATTACGTATGACATTAACATTAGCACAGATGCAGTTCATATTCCTCACAAATAAAGACATCGAATCAGGAAGTTACAAAATAATACAAAGATTTGGGTTTATGCATATGGTTGCGACGAATTTATGCGAATGGTTGTATGTTCTCGTCGAAGAGACCAAACATGAGATACATCATTTGGAACATGCAATGTTGTCAGCTAATAATATTACCCATAATATCACAGAAGAAGTAGCCTGTCGCAGATCCAATATTATGGGTACTCTACTGCAAAACGCTTCACCATTTCTCTTCCCGTGTACGATAGAATACTCATTAATTTGTGCAGTTATATTTTATGAAATGTGGAAAGAGGTAAGCTTCACTTTTAATAACTATTATGATAGTGATACAAATTTTATTACAAATTCACTTTAAGTAAACATTTTACAGGTCAAATGCACTCCCGAAGATTTTGAAAAGAAATATCCTGTTCCCAAGAACAAATCTCGCAATAATTCAGTTACACCGGAGAAAATTTTACAACAATTCGGTAAGGTTGTACCTAATATTATCTCGATATAAGATTTTTAAGCAGTACGATTTAAGAATCGCAACCATAAATGTTGTGATCGTAATGAATTAAGAGAATATTGCACTATACTTTAGAAAGAATAGAACATTACAAGGGGTCAAGTCAAACTTTAGCTTAACCTAAAATTAAATCTTTCAAATGTTAATGCAAATCATTTTAATTGATATTTCATAATTTCAGCTGGTATGCTCGGTGTAAGTTCGCCTCACGGTAGTCGCAATGCCTTACATCATTTCTCCGTTGACTGTTCCCATGCGCATCGAGGCTTATTTGCTGGAATCCTAATAATTGTCCTCACCATCATATCTCTTATAATGTTTTTCGTACTGGCCAATAATCCAGCCACGGTCATTGTTAGTATATATCTTATCATATATGTTTATTTACATGTTTGTTCTCTTTAATTTAATTCTCAGTAAGACCTATCATTTCAGGATGCCATATTTGAAGTAAATATTTGCGAAGTTGTTTTATACACATTAACAATATTAGCAGTGGCTGCAGCTTTCAAACAAATGCGAGTACTGCACTATAAAAGAAAATCACAAGGTATTGTGAGTGTTGAGTGTTATAAGAATGCATTCTTATTTAACGTGTAATTTATTTGGAAGGCTTTGAAGAATAAGATACTGTATGTATGATTGTCATTTTAAATTTCAGCTGTCTTAGGGTTGGACACCTCATTACTGATTCTTGCTCAAACTGGAATGTTCGTATACTGCATGTTTAGTTTAATTGGTTGTCATCATACGATGTATAGCAGTAAGAGTTCCGGTTTAACTGGCTTCTTCTCTGAATTCTTATCTCTCAACCAGGTAATATGTTTGACCTTTTTAAGCTTTGAAATTCATTTAATTATACACAATATTCATAATACATTATTTATGTAAAGCTCCCTTCAGTACAAATTACTAAAGAAATGTTTCCTTTTATTCCTAGACCATCTTACAATCACTTTTTATAATTGATGCATGGTGGCGCCGTTGTAGTACGTCTGAACAACGAAGGGATAAACCAGGACGACAACTTGTTACATTCCTTCTCGTTGCTAATATGGCTATGTGGTTTATCAACACGCTGGAGAAGGTACCGGTTACTTTTTCTTAATTTGTAATTTTCAAACTAAGCAGAAATAAATTAACAAATAACCATGCAAAACTTTATATTATACAGTCTTAACATTATTATTTCAAAAACATTTAGAACATATACATTAACATAACAAGATAAATTTGTTATCTTTAAATTTGTCTTTACTGAAATTTAGACGAAAATGATTAGTTTTATTTTACAGTTTATCTCATCAAAAGGTAATCAATAGTTATACAAATATACATCATACATATATATTATTTTTAGCAATAGTTATAATACGCGCTACTACTTAACAATATCCTTTGGCACGCGTAAATATTTCGTACAATCAGTGATAAGTTCATGTTAGAAATACTATTAAGCTTACTGTATAAAATTAGCTTTACACATAAAACGAACGCGACTTACACAATAGGCTAATTAAATGTCCTTTTTACAGAATCGTGCGGAGTTTAGACCAGCTCACTTAGCATTCTATGGTCCATGGGCTTGGACTATTATCACTCATGTGTCAATGCCTCTAGCTATCTTTTATCGTTTTCACTCCACTATCTGCCTCTTCGAGGTATGGAAGAACTGTTTCAAAAACAAGCCAATATATTTAAACGTATAAAGTCTAAATGAATTATTGAAAAATAAATATTTAACAGACCAATGGCATGTTAATAAAAAGAGAATCATACTTGAAACGTTGTTTTATTATAATTAATGATTAAAAGTCGGCTCCGATAAGGGGTATAAGTTTATTATTTTCGTGTTAATACGTATATGATTATTATTATCTTTATTTCTTTTTGATTTCTAAATGTTGAAACATTATTAAATATTGTACAAATGTAGATTGTAGACGTGAAGAGTATGGACCATGAAGCGTGACGAATAAAGACTTTTACATAAAGACTTCAAATCGTCTGTTGAATTTAGGTAAAAAATATTTTACAATTTACCTATTTAACAAAAATATATTTAAAAAAATTGGCGGACAGTAGAAAGAGATATTAAGTGTTTTACCTAGGGCTATTGATATATAGATTCTAATTCATTTAATATTTTTATACTTTAAACTAACACGCTCAAGCTATTTTTATCTTACATTCTTGTATAGATCGCATTTCGGCGTGGGTGAAAAAAAAAAAAGAAAATTTGTTGACAAACAGAGAATAAAAGGTATTTTGAGTTGGTTAGACTTGCCTGTATGTATGTATATGGAATTTAATCTTCAATTAAAAGCATTTATACATTTCTTTATTTGGTTAGAAAAATTCTGATTATTATGAAAACAGAAAGTAATGTATTATTGCAAATATTCGTCATATCTGTTACTAAGTTGGATAGAATAATCTCCTGTTCGCGTTTCCACTCTGGAAAACGGATTGTATTCCAGTATTCACATATTAGGAATTGTGAATAGTAACCGAACGCTAATTGCACTTATAAACACAATAATTCATCTAGTAATAATACCTACACTTCAGACATCAAAACTTGTTACATGTGGTTCTTGTATTATTCAACCGAAATATCTATTACTAACTTCTGTTGGCGACTTCGTTCGCGTGGAATAGTTACTTTAGGCTAACGTGTTGCACCCAATTAGGCCTCCCACGGCAGCGGCTCAAGCCTAGGTTCGATCCCTCGGTAGGGAGCCCTTGAGTGCGTTGCTTACGCGATACGGTGACACACAAATATATATAACTGCTACAACACTACACGATCACCCGCACACACGTACACGCCTACATGCTTACACATGAAAGTTGAAGGGTTTACTTTTTTTCCTTATCGAACTGAAAAACTCTCAATTTTCCGATAATAAATATATGAAGGAGTTGTTGAGGCGTGTATGCTTGGTACACATATACGTTTCAACAACTCATACATACATGAATAGTTAGCTAGGTTAGCTAAGATAGGTTGCGATTTTGCATGCAACAGACAACAGCCAAGCCGAGGTGTGCCGCTCACCCTTGAGCTGGTTGCCAAAATAAAATCGGCTAAGTGCCTTATGCGCTCGCCTTAGTAGTCCGATGAAGTTGTTAAGACCTTGCTGTGTCAATAGCGTAGTCATTTCGAAAAAAAAAAAACCTAACGCGTTGCGCAGCGGAATCTCTCAGAAGAAAAAAAAATGATTTTGAAAAATTCTTCATTGGTACTACGCTTGAAATTGCGTTTTGTATGAAAAAATGTAAACGAATTTTTTTTATGTAATTTTTATTTGTATTAATCGAAGAATCACCCATGCAATCAATGCATCTTTGCCAACACAGTGGCAGTTTATTGATGCCCTTCATAAAGAAATCAGCTGGACGGGAGGCAACAAATTCTTCAAAGGCACTTTGTACTGCCTTTCGGATATTGAATGTTTTTCTCGCCAAGGAGTTATCCAAATTCTGGAAAAAGTAGTAGTCTGTAGGCGCAAGGTCTGGTGAGTAGGGCGGGTGACGGAGAACTTCCAACCCCAGTTCTTGTAACTTGGAGACCATCTGCTGTGCAGTTTGAGGTCTCGCGTTGTTGTACAGGAGCAGCGGAGACGAGCGATTGACCAATGCTGGTTGGAAATGTGCCAGCTTCTCCATCACTGTGTTCAGTTCTACACAGTACACATCTGCAGTAATGTTCACCCCGTTTGATAAGAAGCTGTGATGAATCACACCGGCGCTAGACCACCAAACAGTGACCATCACTTTTAGGATAAGTAAGGGTAAGTTTTCGTTTAGGGCATTGTTTAGTTGCTGAACCAGGATCCAACCAACTTGCTGAGCGCTTGCGGTTATCAAGCAGAATCCATTTTTCATCGCAGGTTCAAAAAAATCGCATACGGTTCAAAATTCCTTCATTTGTGTGTCTGTTGAGTAGCGCAAGGCACGTCTTGACGCGTACTTCGCGCTGGTGATCTTTGAGTTCGTGGGGCACCCATTTGTCAAGCTTTTTTACCTTGCCAATTTGACGCAAATGAACCAATATTGTTTTGACGCTAACGTCGAAAGCTGCTGCTAATTCAACCGTAGATTGTGTATCATCAGCTTCCACAATCGCCTTTAATTAGTCATTGTCCACCAAAGTCTTCGGACGAACGCGAGGTTCATTTTTCGAGTCGAAATTCCCAGAACGGAAGCGAGCAAACCAATAACAGGTGGTGCGTTGGTTTGTAGTTTGAGCTCCGTAAACGTCGTTGATGTGGCGTGCCCCTTGTGCCGCGTTGCTGCCACGACGGTACTCATATTCCATAATTACTCGAATTTTTAACGTATCCATGATGACAAAAAAGATTAAACGCGATGAAAATCTAACACTAATCAATAAACAAATGACTACTTTCGGAAAAAGAATACCATGTTTTTAAAATAAAATTAATTTGAAATTAGAATTCTTAGCCAGACAAAAATTATTTTGATTTGAAATGGCCAGTACTGTAAAACGGCAATTTCATAGATGAATATATTATAAGAGATGTAACTTTATGTCATAAAGATGACAGAATAATTTCACCTTTAAAGAGAAACTTGTTGTTAAGTAGGAAACAGATGTCCAGTCTGGCTGATGTTAAATGGTTACTGCACCCTAAAATATATTTATTGTGTGGTATAGTAGAAGACATGCAACATGTATTAACAGAATGTATTCGGTTTCAAGTGAGTAGACAGTTACTGATGTCGACTCTCAATTTGGATTTATAAGATATTGGAAAGTTTCATGGGTTATATTATCCAAACCTAATAGTATTGAAGCACTGAATCTATTTAAGACGTTGAGTCGTCATTTATGATGCTATACTAGTTTATATTAGCTTTAATAATATGTACGTCTCGAGCTAAGTATGAGAGAAGAGTAGTAATATTATAAAGCTAGAGTGTTTGTTTGTCTAGTTGATTGAACGCGATTATCTCAGGAACTACTAGTCCGATTTGAAAAGTTAGATAGCTCATTTATCAAGAATGAGTATAATAGGCTATATATCATCATACTAAGACCAATAGGAGCAGAGCAGCAGTGATGAATGTTTTAAAATCAGGGATTTTCTTCCTTTTGAGAGCTTCCGTTATGTTTAAGCGTTAAACCAAAGTGACTATTGCATACGGACGAATTCGCGGGCAGAAGATAGTAAGTAATAAATTTGCTTCTTCTGAGGTCTCATTTCAAAAGACTAGTATGTTAGTCGGCGCAATAATATGTACTTTGTTAATTTAGAGTATATACAGTGGTCGTAATGCAATTTATAATAGTGATATAACAATCCTTTATTTCCAAAATATTGCTTGACATAATAATAAAAAACTAAATATAAGTGATTCAATTTAATTAAATTGTCTCTTTCAATACCATTATATTTTCACGAAAGCGATACCATTAATACAAAAAAGAGATATATATATAGAAATATTAAGAACTCATAAAAATGTGTAGAAATATTAAATGCGACTAAAATCGTGAAATAGCAGATAGCTAAATTTTTATCTCGTATTCAGACATACTCATCAAGGTTATTGAAATAAAAGACTTATACTCTCA
Source organism: Antheraea mylitta (assembly GCA_014332785.1). Lineage (NCBI taxonomy): Eukaryota > Metazoa > Arthropoda > Insecta > Lepidoptera > Saturniidae > Antheraea > Antheraea mylitta. The sequence goes on from JACEII010000085.1 coordinate 776,840, forward strand.
AATCGCACGCCGTACAGTCTATAAAACTTATCTTGCAAGCGCAAATATTTTTCTATTACGTACACTGCCTTGACTCTACAAAAATGTACATAGTCAGTGAAGTTACAGATAATCTTTACAATAAAAATTAGTTTTTATTTATTCAATGCTACATTGGTCATCGGTTGATGACAAAAAAAAAAACGATTAAATTAGAGTCCAAACTCGGTTCACGATCGTGTCATACGTTCAAAACGTGTCCCAAATACATGTTTCGCAAGAGTAAACCAATAGCAGTAATTAACCGCGAAATGGTAAATTTAGATCTTATATCCAATGATGTTAGAAATATAAATATCATTGCTTATATCAGGCGAAGTAACATACAAAACGAAACAATGAAAGTATACATGACATCAAGGTCTTCCTACATGTAAACCTAAAAATACAAAGAGTGCATGTTTTAACTGCGTAGATACTCTGAATTATAGCTATTTCTTATTGTTTTGCGATATATGGAATTAGGGTGTGAGATAAGCAGTTTAACTTGAGACAAACCTAATAACAAATGCGAAGCCAATATTAGTACTTTTTTTTCGTACTATCTCTATTGGCCTGACAGATCTTCACAGCTTTATCACTAAATCAATACCTATACTATTTCTTATCGTTTTGTGATGTACGTAATTAGGGTGTGAGATAAACAGTCTAATTTGAGACAAATCTAATAACTTAAAAATTCAAAAAATATTAGTACTTTTTTTTCGTACAAACTCTATTGGCCTGATAGGCCTTCACAGCTTCAGCTTTATCAGTAAAATCTATATCAATAAATGTCATAAAAGAAAGTCGCTTTTTCCGTCTCTTTGTATGTTCCGTTGGTTTTTATAAACTGCGTATTTGTGAAATATCTTCCGAAAGATTACATACAAGAATATTATAGTTATATAGTATATAGAGAAAACTTGTTTTATTCAAATCGTAACAAGATTGTACGGGCGCGGCGCGGCGCTTACATCGCTAACCAAAGTTAAACCGCGTGACACATATAAAAATTTTGAACTACTAAATTATGCAACGTAAAATGACATGTAGAATAATTCGCTAGGGTATAATTTTATATAAACCATAAACAATTTTTTATATCCCTTAAGGAGAACCCACAGTAATCATTTTCATCTTTTGCATATTATTAAAAAGTAATGGCTTATTTGCATATATGTTTTAATAATCATTATATATTATAAAACAAGGCAATCTGAAACGCCTGTCTGTCTGTTCGCGAAAAACTGAAAAACTACTGAACGGATTATCATGCGGTTTTCGCCTGTAGATAGAGTGATTCATAAGGAAGATTTAGGTTTATATGTTGTTAAGATTTTTAAGGGCGGGAAAGCGTCCGCAGAGCTTTTAATTTACAATAAAATCTTATCCAATTTCTCATATTAATATACTTAAGAATATAATTTTATTGTAGATCAAAACAAAAAAATAATAGTCGTGTTGAATTGATTTAAAAATGCCATAAAAATTATCGAACAGTAGATACATAATTATGTTTAAATATCTTGGTAACTTATGACACCACATTGATAAGTTAGTCCGGTGAAGCTGTTAAGACCTTACTAGGTCAATAGCGTAGTCAGTTCGAGAAAAAAAAAACATTGATAAGTAATTCCAGACGAATGAAGCCGAGGTGAGTCGGTAGTATTCTGATCACGTCGAAGATTATATTACACTAGCTTTTGCTTGCAGATTCACTCCCGTTAATGAAAATTTGACCTATACCTAACAGTACATTATTTTTAGATACATGCATGCAAAATTACATGATGATCGATTGAGTACGCATTAAAGCGTAAACAAACTTTTGCTATAATATTAGTAATGATACTTGCGTCAACAATATGCAAATAATTCAGCACGTATCATTCTTCCCAAACTTTCCATTACACGGTCTCAATTTTTCATAAATTCCTGATGATTCATATCATGATGCCTATTTATGACCTCCCCATCGCTTATTTCACCATCATTATGACGTCATGCAAGGTATGTACGATAGAACTTCCGACGACAAACGACCTAAGTCACGTCAAGATAAAGATCTGAGATAGTAATAGCATTAACTAAATTTTAGCCAACTGTCTCAGATACTGTGGATCATTGTGCTAAAGCGGCTTTATGTGTTCTTTGATAAAGTCTCGTATCATATCCATTTAAGTTAAAATTATGGAAGATGTAATACAAGAAGACGTAGAATGGTATGTAAATATATAGATATATTCATAAATAGGCAATGAGGAAACGATTTTCTCACCCATCGGTATTCTTCATGTGTTTTTTTTTTTTTGTAGTTATTTACAAGTTTTAATTATCAATAAAACATTGTAAAAACATTTTTTACTCTTTGATCGAAGTACATTGGGCAAGCATTCGTATATATAGATAGGCAAACACAAAACAGTTTAATACATCTTCACGCTGTTTCTCATCCGATTTTCTTTATCTTGATTTGGTTTAGTAACTTTTTATAACCTTTATTGTTATTAATGAGAAAATAGAAACTGTTACATTTTTCCCAAGTATTGGCTATATTACACGTATTTCAATAAATTAATAGGTAACTTGTAATTACTTAATTGTACACACTCACAGTTGATTTACAAATAGGAATATAAAAAAAATCATATACCCGTATTTCATTGTGGTAGTATATTTTTGGCCAAAATAGCCCACAATAATGTTGAAACTTCAAAATTTAATGAAGTATGGCCACTAGATGACCATTGCTGTAATTTAATGTAATTAAAACATTGTAGAAAAGATTAACTACGAAAATAAGTAGTCTGGTGAAACTCTAAAGACCTTGCTAGGTCGAAAAACGAAAGTAACGTAGTCGAAAAACAAAAGCGCAGGCGAAAAAACTACGAAAATATAGTGTATTGATAAGAAACGCTTCATATGTATAAAACTGTTTTAAAAGTTGCACGAAGTACAAATTACAAATACAAATCAATTATTTCATTAGGAGAGGTGACTCTCGAGCCATATGCTATGAACATGGAACACACCACTATCATCCGATTCGACAGATCAGTACAACATTGGAACGAAAGATTCGTCATTGCAGGTAATTTATTTTTAATATCAATCTGAATTCATGCGCTAATTACAATTGTAGTTGTGTTTTAAACATGACCTGGGGTTATCATTTTCATTTGGATTTTCTATGTACCAGAAAAATAATTGGACGCTACTGAACAGCCTCTTGATCAGTCATATAAATAATTCGTTAACTGATAACAATATTTTATTCCAAGTCACAATATTCCCAAGTTACTAAACCTTAGTATCTACTTTCAGGTATGTTTATAAATTTACGTGTTAAAACAAAGTAATTGTAAAAACACTCAAAATCCTTGTATAATAATTCCTTATATGTAATATAAACCATCAACAAAGGCTATCAACACGTTAGGCTCCAAAAAAGCTAGGTAATCATAGTGTAATCAGTGAAAAAATATCTATCTTTTAGTTGTTAGTAAACCATATAATTCTTTACCGTTTACCAATGATATTATAAAACTAGTTTACTCACGAAAACAATACAAAATTAGTGTAGAAAGAAAAACCATTTGCTTCGTGTACAAAAATCATGAGAGGTTAATACCATATGAGCAATCCTCGCCTCTTACATTTATTTATAATTGTTGACTAATGTTCTTTTAAATTAGTTTAACAATAAGTCATAAATATTACTAATTTATTTACTTTGTCTTAAACTGAAATGAGTCCACTGTATAATGTACCGTGCATTACACATACATACGTGACTCTGTCGTTTCGGACTGTATAATGTACACATATATCGGTATATATTAAATGCAAATAATCTTATTTTTCTGTAATAAATCGCTAGTTTATGCATATAGTCTATATAATTGGTATATTTTTTAAAATGAGGCGAGATATTTTAAATTTACAATGTGTATAATGCAATAAAAAAATAAAATTAAAAACAAAACTCTTGCTTTTTTGAAAATAAAAAAGCTATATAATATTATACCTATATAATATTTTATATTTATTTACAAATAGAAGCTGAAGTTTGCGTCGTCATCATGAAATGGTTTCATTGTGTCTGTGTGAAAACATCGTGTTTATGTGAATTAATAATTGTGTTCTGTCTTTCTTTTTTTATTTATCATTACTTATTGTAAACATATTTGTAAAATACTTGTATATACCAATTGTATAATACTCTGTAAAGTCCTCTAACTGTCAGTAAAAATCGCTCTAAAATCGGTGTAGTCGTTTCGGGTGTTAGCACCGACAAACAACAAATACCCTAATTATACATACAGCTTAAAGTATGCATACGTTCACTTAACGAAACAGTGTTTAATAAATTATAACTTATAGCCCAGAGAAGTTGTATAATAAGAAACAAAAGTGTACTGACGTCATAAAATTAAAGGATATTGACCAGTTATTTTCGGATATCGTTTTTTTCTGTAAATGAAACACCTAGTAATAAATAATGGACATCTAGGTAGAGTCTGAGGGGCAACGGTGCATATAGCTCGTTAGAGGAGACGTCTGAAAGTGACACCACGAACGCTAATTACCCACGAGGACATCTTCATTGCCTTACCGATGCATATTTAGTGCAAAAATATTAATGATTATGATATAAGAGATTTAATTTTTTTATATAAATAGTAGGTGTACCAGCTGCTTTACGTACCTATAATAAATACCTATAGCAAAATAGATAATGTATAAATTATCATAGTGTTCATTTATGAACTCACTAACATCTACCAGCGGTTCCACGTGCTATTTTGGAGCAGTGATTATTTTCGACTTGTTACTTTACCTCATATTATTAAAATCCTTACTAATCTATACACTATATATACCTTTTAAAGAGCAATTCTTGTATATTTTTATCTTGTTATAGACTCAGGGTCTCGGAAACGGCGTCAGCGATTTCCGTGAAACTTAGTGAAAATGTTTTTTAAAGAACCGAGCTAGGCTCGGTCGTCCAGGTACTATTATGAATACAAAAATGAGTTTGCTTGTTTGTTTGTTAAGACTTCACTATTTAACTAATCATCATGAAATTTATATACATGTTGTCACGGATTCAGAAAAAGGGGTAAGTACACTTCATCCAAAACATATACCTACTGTTGCCGAGGGATATATGAAACCTACATTAAATCCAACAAAGCTGCGAACATATGAAAGAAAGAAAAGAAGAAAAGAAGAGAAATATTTATTGTCGTAAGGCGTACAAAAAATATTATTGAAAAGAAACACTTACACATAATCAAAACTTATGACAAAGAGACACCTACCTGGCTTCAGCATACTGCCGCCTATAACGTTAGTTACAGAACGACGCTGGTTTTCAGCCAGGCCCCAAATTTTCCCGGCAAGCATATATATAATTCATTTCGCGCTCAAGTCTTAAATATAAAAAAAAAAAAACTTAAAATGCATATATAGAAATAAAAATTAAACTATAATGAGTTTTACTCCGGCGCTTAAAACAAAACAAAACAATTTACCAGTAGATTGTGACATAACAATAACGGAAAAATAATTTTAATTTAAATAATTGTAGTAAAGTAAAACAAAATCGTAACTCTAATTATCTAATCTATCTTAAGAAAATACAGTAATAATTTAGTATTTTATTTGATTACGTAAGATTCTAATATTTAAAAGGTAGAAACAGTATATTGAAATACAAAAACTGGCTTAGTTTATAAAGTTAAAACTCACTACTATACATAAAATATAACACAATATTGTGAATCCTACTAAAGAGTTTAACACTTGTTTGATTACAATAAGATCTTTACAATCTATAAATCACATGGACATGGACAACAAATAGAAAAAAAATTGACATATCGATAACAAATGAAAATAATTTATAATTTGCAAGGTATCAAATTCAGTATGAGTACTACTATGAACAGAAAAAAAAGGTAAACTAAGGAGTTTGCATAACTTAATGGTTTTAAAGAAAATTACATCGAAATCTCAAAATATTTCATTAGATATTTCATATAATATTTAATATGACAGATATAGTATTAGTGTACACAAAAAAAAAATTATATTAAATAAAATAAATAGTAGCTTGAACCAAAACAATAAGTGTCTACATACTCTTACCAAAACTTACTTACCAAAAAGAATAATATGTTTATATAATATAATAGCGGTACATACGATTATTTAATGGTATAAAAATTTGTATCATAAAAAAAAAACCATCTGAGAAGTATGACTAACAAACAGGACAATGAAACTATTACGGTTCAGATATAGTTGCGGAAGCGTTAGGAAAAATACGCATGATGTCCTCTTCAGTATTTATTTGATAAACTTGGCTGTCGGGTGACTTTTACACATAAAATTTTCCATTTCGAATCCATGAGTATTTCCATCCCGCATTCCGTCTAAAACACGTGTTTTACGGAAAATATCTCTATTTCGTGCCGTAATTCTCTAATTGAAGTACACTATTTTATTTGGTTCCTCTGTGAATTCTAATTGACTTGTAGTCATTTTACCCTATCGTGTACGTGCATTTTTTAGTAGTTGATTTCGTGTGTCATGAAGTACCAAACGCACTGATATAGGACGAGGAAGTCCATCCCTTTGTTTATTTAAAACCCCTACTCTATGGATCCAGGTTACATCACTTTCATTTAATATTACCCCAATTTTTGCAGCTATCATTAGTAATAGATGCACAAGATTTTCACCGGGTTTTTCGGGTATTCCTGTAATATCAAGATCGTTTGCCATGGCATTTTGTTCTAGATAGTTTATTTCTGCTTTAAGCTGTCTCATCTTTATTTCAATTACCAGCAGATTCGAAATTGATGATTCTATTTTCTGACCCTTATCTCAAATGTGCCAACCTTTTTTTCAATTGAGTCTATACGGTCGCAGCAAGAAGCCACAGAAACAAACAGAGAACTTATGTCGCTGCGTAACTCTTGGAAAGCTGCTCTCATATCTTGAATATCATTTCTAAACAAACGCATTTCTTGTAAAAGGCTTATTTGCAATTCCTCGCTGTTTGCGGCAAATCTACTGACAGATAAATTATTGTTTTCCTGATTCTTTTCATTAGGTATATTATTGCAGTCGTCCACTGAGGGGGTGGTATTTTGTTTTTGTTCCGTATGAGAGGGCACTTGTGCTCGTTTTGTACATTTCTTTACCTCAACGTTAGTATCTGAAGAATCATCATCGTCAGAATCGTCTGCAGAATTCAATTGCTGTTTATCGGTTCGATTCTGACATTCCAGGCATTTCCATTTTTTTTTTTATCTCAGGTAACATTTGTAATGTTAATAGATTATCGGTTTTGGAATGATATAACTCTATCCGTATACAAAATGACATCAAAATCGTTTGACGATAAAGATGTTTTAAGATTTAAACGATTTCGGAGTATATGAGTACTTCATCATGATACAAAATATCATCAAAATAGCTTGTATTAAAATACTAATTTTTTTTTTAATTTGTAGTATTTTTTTACAAAATCTTGAACTCTTATACACCTTATATTTTTTATTGGTTGGTTCCTGTGCACAAAATGAATACACAATCCATATTAAAGACTAAATTTTAGCTAACTATATAAAAATATTTTACACTGTACTATTGACTCTATCAGATGAGGAATGTTATACATTTTAAAATCATATTCTTGATAAGTACCCTTATTAATATGATAAATACAAACGTGAGTTTGTTTGTTTGTTCGTCACGTTTTCACGTGTTAACTTTTCAATCAACAATCATGAAATTTGGTACATACGTTGTTAGGAGGGCACAAAAGGAGGCATAGAATACTTTTTTTAAGATAAAAAGACTTCTCCCGAGTCAAATGGACTAGTCTCTAACAAAAGCTATTTTTCTTGAATGAAAGAAGCGCTAATAGCATGCGTTTTATAGATTATTCATTTTTATAATTATTTTAAATATAAAATTGTTAGTCTAAGCATGTTAATTACTTGGTAATAGTAACAGAAGTGGAACAGATAAATCAACTAATGAAAGTTTAACAAACGTGGAATATATCATTTTGCTAACTGAAATTGCAATAACTGCTTCAATACATCAAAAATGTAATTCACATAAATTGTCTGTAAACAACAATTTACAACATTAACTTGTATTTTTGCGGCTATACCATATACCTGTAGTGTTCAGTAAAACTAGCTCCAAATCAAAGAAAAATAAAGGGTAATTTCATAGTAAACACGCGCGAAGTCACGGAATAGTAAAATATACTATATTAGCTTTTGTTCGCGGCTTCGCTTGCTTTAATGTAGACTTGATCTATCAGGAACAGCATGTCTTTTCTACTTGAAATCTACAGTTTGTCCTTTCCTATACGTATTACAACGTGTATGCAAAATTTCATTATGATCGGTTGATTAGTTAAAGCGTGAAAACGTAACAAACAAACAAACTCAATTTCGCATTTATTATATTTTTAGTTAGAATATGTATAGGTTATTTAAATTATTAGTAAATACTCAACGATTTAGGATAGATTACCATAAATCTAGACGAAAAATATATAATACAAAAGATGACTAAACAAATAACTACATACATTACAGGTAACACTAGAGTCTTGAAAACTACTAATGATTTACTCACACATGTTTATTACACTTGAGAACATAACAACCTACGCGTACAGTGGACATTTCGCTCTTATAGTAACAACAAGTGATATATTCATATATTAATTTTCATGGGAAATCTAAATATTAAAATATAGGTAATCGAAAATAAGTTTTTATTTAATAAACGGTGTCTTAATTGATGCGGTTAAAACAAATCCGATGGGTAAAAATAAAGAGAAATCCAATCAAAACGCGGCGAGGGAGTGGCGTGAGAGGTCTGAGCCTCTCATCGCCGTGCCTGAGGATGAAAGGTGAGTCGGTGGATGGAGGTTCATTAAAACACACTATTAGTGATAAACGCCGCGACCGTTCGAACAAGACAAATTCTTCGTAATATTATATCGACACCTGTTTAATTTAATAAATCATTTGTTTGAGATTGTACTTTTGTTAGAACTAATATAATGTAACATTTTGGCTGACTCATCAAAGGACAGCCAAAATTGTTGGAGTTAAAAACAAGAAATTTGTATGGGATTTCTTTTTCACTTCAATTTCACTAGCAAGCAATTTTCTGAAATTTAATCACCCGATTAAGCCTCCCACGGCAGTGGCTCAAGCCTAGGTTCGATCCCTCGATAGGGAGCCCTTGAGTGCGTTGCTTGTGCGATACGGTGACACACAAATATACATCACTGCTACAACACTACACGATCACTCCCACACACGTGCACGCCTACACGCTTACACATGAAAGTGGAAGGTTTTACTTTTTTCGCTCATCGAACTGAAAAACTCTTAATTTTCCGATAATAAATATATGGAGGATTTGTTGAGGCGTGTATGCTGGGTACACATATACGTTTCAACAACTCATACATATATGAATTGTTGGCTGGGTTAGCTAAAATAGGTCGCGATTTTGCATGCAACAGGCATCAGCCAAGCCGAGGTGTGCCGTGCACCCTTGAGCTGGTTGCCAAAATAAAATCGGCTGAGTGACTTAAGCGCTCGCCTTAGTAGTCCGGTGAAGCTGTTAAGAAGACCTTGCCGGGTCAATAGTGTAGACATTTCAAAAAAAAAAAAAATGAAATTTAAACCTTTATGGGGATGAACAAGAGTGGCAAATATTATATGCAGAACAAAAATTATATTCACTCATTGATTTTAAATATAGCAGATTAACTTTTTTATGGAAATAAGTATCTAAACGCTTATTTGATTCATTCAAATTTATTCCACTAAATTTGTAAAATATTGGGATGATATTTTTCATTGCGACTTTTAAATAAGGACTTGAAGTTTAGGACACATAATTACTTGATCTCTTATTATCTTCAAGATGTCCATCTGTTATGCATTCAAATTATCATTCATTAACGCAGGCGAAACCAGGAGCAAAAGCTAATTCTATTATAAAAGAATGAAAATGAAATAAATATATGCGGCGTGCATTATCACATTATTCCGTTTTATCCTATTTTCTTTTTACTAGCAGTCGCCCGCAAGTTTGTTCGTGATCATTACATTAAAACTGTAGTTCCAAAATAGTATCCAATGATAGTATAGCTTCCTATTATCATTTGAATATTCACAATAGAATCAATAATTCGAAAATTTCCTCTACAAACATAAAAACTTAAATTCTTTTTATTACTATTTATGTTTATCTATTTTTGTTATTTTAATTATGTATTATTCAGATTATTAAATCCGAATGCTGGCCGATATAACAGTGTAGTGTAGGTTGTTCGTTCAAGTTCATCTCTTAAATGACTAAACTGATTTTAGCGAAACTTTTACTGGCAGACATATCATTCTGCCTCTGTCTGCCAAGGTATGATTATTTAACTACTCAACATGCCATAACGATTTTAAATAGACGTTCACCATTAATAATAATTAACGCAAAATTCCAACTATACTGTATTAATAAATGAACGGTTACAGGGATTATTTTTAAATATTATCCTGTTATTTCAGAGAACATCCTCCACATTCATTGCCCCGGTTAAGCGTCGTATTACCAGCAAGTAGTAATTCCAGCTCTGAAAACATACCTATACCAAAGCCGCAAAGAAAACCTCTGTCTCACGGCGAGTAAGTCATAGCTATTATTGAGAATTCATTTAGTAACAATTGTCATGATACAGTGAATTATTTGACTAATTCAGTCAACATCCGTTTTATCTAAGTTTGCTTCCTCTAAGTTATATTAGAAATGCATTCGAAATTTGATTCGATTCAGGATAAAATAAATGACTTAATCCCTAATCGTTCTTTTAGTAAATTATATTGAAAATTAATTATTCAATATATTCACGCTGCATGTTTTCAATTAACTTATAAGCACACGTAACAAATAATTTTCAGTTGTATATTCCAAAATATTAAACTAATTAATGCAATTTATCAAAATTGTTTCAGTGAATCAATGACGGTGGTTTTGTCAGCATTTTATGCAAAACTGTTAATAGTTTTAGGAATAGCTTTTCCGGTAACCAGCACAATACAAAATGAACTCTATACGAATATAACTACGGATGTAAGTACGCTTGGTAATTTTAATTAGGATTTGCACGTTATTAAGTAAAAGCGATTTATTACGAAGAGTCGAGTTATAGCTTTTTTTTAAATACTAACTTGCAACTCAGGGCTTTTTAAAATCTAAGAGTCTAGTATTGTACAATGAGTATTCCATAAACATTTTTTGCTTCCGATAATAAATATATGGAGGAGTTGTTGAGGCGTGTATGCTTGGTACACATATACATTTCAACAACTCATACATATATGAATAGTTAGCTAGGTTAGCTAAGATAGGTCGCGATTTTGCATGCAACAGGCAACAGCCAAGCCGAGGTGTGCCGCGCACCCTTGAGCTGGTTGCCAAAATAAAATCGGCTGAGTGCCTTAAGCGCTCGCCTTAGTGCTCCGGTGAAGCTGTTAAGATCTTGCTGGGTCAATAGCGTAGTCATTTCGAAAAAAAAAACATTTTTTGCAGTGTTTTATTCCTGACTAGCTGACCTGTGCAACTTCGTCTGCACCAAAGTGGTTATCATTGTATCTTCACTTGGTTATCAATTGTATTTTTAAACGCGAAAATTTAATAAAACGGATACCCGATTGCAGCCACAACTACCGTTTCCAATTGTGAATCCAAACAATCCACGGGCTCACTCAAACATATACCTATATTATATGTGATTTTTTTTAATATAAGCCTAGAACCCGTTCGTAGCATCATCTACCAGGTTAAATTAAGATAAAAACTAACCTACATAAAACTAAATAAACATGTACTATCTTCAACTTGTATTAAAACCTTTTTATACTCCATTGCATTGAAGAAAAATATATGAACACCGTGTCGGAGCGTCAATCATCCCGTCGAAGCATCAACTGTCACTTGCTTGTAACTATTGTCTAAGAGTTAGAAACTATTGCGAAAACAAATTTTAAATATATTTCCTTTATATTCTTATATAAAATAATCTCTATACCACTCACAACATAGTGCCTATCACCTAATGGTAATTTATCTATGTTGATATGTTTCTATTGTAGATTATTGTACATTGTAACACGGAATATTAGGCATTAAATTTATAACGTGGATTTGTCACACTTGATATTGCCTATATAGGCAGAGGTCATACCGGAAAGAATCCATCAAGCCAGCTTTATATATTATATTTATCCGAACTACATCCCAGTTACCTGGCTGCCGGTAAACGTTGCGTTTATTTGTGCATATCGTAACTACACAGACAAAAATATTGACTTTTAAATAATTTTAGATTTTTTTCACTAACTTTGAAACGTTATTAAAATGGAATTGTTATTGGAAGACATTTTTAGTACAAATTTCATCTTTCAGACTAATTCAGCTATTTACTCAATATTTAGACCGATTTATTGCTATAAAAATAATATGTGTATAGAATAACTTAGCTATAGCTATATTTTAGTGCAGTACTGGCTGCACGATAAAGATAGCGATAATTGGAGCAGCGTATGTTATCGACGCAAGATGGCGTCAGTCCTAAGTCATACATTTACGTTTATCGTTGTTTATTATATATGGTGAAATCTTAATATCAACAATTATGTTTAATAAAAAGAAATTTGTTTTTTGCTATGGAAAAAAATAATTGGTTTGAAATTAATTATTTTTGTTCATAAAGTATATCAGCGGGCGTATGATTGTTTATAAAATATATCGGACTGTGATAAATTCATGTTTTTAAATGCGTTTAAAAGTTACTGAGAAAAAGAGTTCCTAAACTTATTCATAAATCAAAATTAATTCAATCAAATTGAGCATTAAAAAAGCAACATGAACCAGCTACCAGGTGTCCTAAATTCTGTCTATTGATATATTGATAATTTGTGTAGGTGGTAGTTCCACGCTGAAGCTGTAACTGGTTTCAGCATGAAAGGGTTGTCTCATTCGGGCTAATACCACCCTCTCACAGAAAACTGACCTGAAATAACATCGCTTGCGTTATAGTGTTTCCTTCAGTCAGTGAGAGCGCTGGAGACCTACTTCTCTTCTCCTTTCCTCCTTTCCCTTCCCTTACCCTCCCCCTCCCCTATGTACAGGTTGTTAACGCACTTGCGATACTCCTCTTATTGCTAGTATCTATAGACGGTGGTGGTCACTTAACATGACGTGACCCACCTGTTCGTTTGCCTCCTATGATACAAAAAATATATATTGATATATTAAAGAACCAGGTATTCTAAAATTCTTGTTCTTCCAACGTCGCCGGCTCTTGTACTACGGTGTCGCAAAAAAGTCTAGTTACGTTAACTACAAATTTTTATTTTTCGTTATCCTGGAGAACCCCTTGCGTTTTGTGGGACAAAAAGTATCCTGGATATAGCCTTGTAATATCAGTTATTACTGTGTTAAGTTTCGTTAAAATTGGTTCAGTACTTTCAGAGTAATACGGGTTTAGATTCTAGACTTTAATCCCTTATCCTGGAGAACCATTTGCGTTTTATGGGACAAAAACTATATTTGATGTAATCTCGTAATATTAGTTATCACTATGTCAAGTTTCATCAAGATTAGTTCAGTACTTTCTGAGTGATGCGTGTTCATAGGGACAGACAGACAGACAGACAGACAAAAATTATAAATTGATTATTTTGGCTTCTACATCGATAACATAGTCTACCCTGATTAAAATTTCCAAAAATATTTAATGTACAGATTTCGATTTGTTACAGTTTTATTATAGTATAGATTTAGTGAAAATTAGTGTCCATATTGAATACCTTTTGGAAAGGGGAAAATTAATACAATTACAGTTTACCTAATACAGAGCTATCGTTATACAGATCATAACCAGAAAGAAAGCTATGAAACGTTAGAATGAATAAAGGTTTAAAAAGTGTTCACCGAGTTCCATCAAACAAAAAAATTGAGTCGTCACGGGACGCCTGGCACATGTGAAAAATCGAATTTTTTTTGTATACGTTATATGCATAAAAGAACAGATTACGACAGGAATCTTTTTTTTTCCTCGGACTGAATATGCTATTGACCTAGCAAGGTCTTAACAGCTTCACCGGACTACGACAGGAATCAGACATAACATAAAGAAAAGATTATTACAAATTGATTCCATAAAATAATGACTGTTTATTTATTTTATTAAATAAATATTAATTTCTATTAAATAAAAATAAACAAATACTGCATTACTAATAAGGAAGTTCCATGTGACGTTATGACAAATATCACAGAGACACTGAACTCAGGTGTGACGCTCGCTGTCGATCATCGCCATCGCCAACGATCATCTCGTGCCTTTTTATTCAAGCCTAACCTATCCTACCCTAGTTCTTTGTGAAAAGAATATACTTGTAAACCTAACCTCTTCGTATAAATAGTATGAATTTGTTAATAAATGTACAATAAGGAATATATAAATTTCATGACTGCGTCGTACAGTTTTATGTATGTTTTAGGTATTCACTATGTACTTATATATAGTAAGCATGGTATTTTTGGCTTACACATTCTATCATCTTCGAATGGCCAACCTTGACAAAGATGGTAAGTTTATCTTTTATATATATTTTATTGTTTAATAGGCAAAATTTCAATTATATATTTCCTCGCGGTATGTAGGTTATTTTAAGTTATTTCTGTTGCACAAGGGCTGGTATATATATATATATATATAAAGATTTACTTTTTCCAGTTTCATTACACCCAACTATTCCCTCTATACTACTGTATTCTTAAATAAGTTCGTAAATCTTCTATTTTAACCCTATTCTATTTTTTTATATTATACGAGGCAAACGAACAGGTGGGTCACCCGATGTTATATGATCACCATCATCCATAGACACTTGCAATACCAGGGGAGTGTGTTACTTCACGTCGGTTTTCTGTGAGAGGGTGGTACTACCCCAAGCAAACCGACCCATTCATGCTGAAACCAGTAATAGAGTCCGCGTGGCTCTGCCACTTTCAAAATCTATTAAATAAGCTATATCGTACTCGCAGAATATTACATTATTATTTACATTATATAGACGTATGTTGCAATGGTCCCATTTGAAAATCAGCACGCACTTGTACTGCAGCATGTAGCTGGAGGGGTGTATTGTTGTTGGACATTTTAATGAACTTATATTTGCAATGAGTTCCAACAATAAAAACTTTTTCTTTCTTTATTCTTACATTCTCAGAAATAACGGACACAATTGAAGAATCGACAGACGACATTTGCTTTTTAATATCACGTCTTCATCGTTACTTAACCTTTACAAATATTCTGTTTTATTTACAGATAGAACAAAACGAACTAGATACGGCAGCTTCTATCTACACATGGGAGTGGCTGGATTCGGTGTGGGTTCAATCATCTACTCTTGCCTACAATTTGGCGGATATTTTGATCTCTCTGGAGATTGTCAACTTATTATAGTCGCCTTAAAACCGGCTCTTCGCATCCTGTATTTAATAGCACAAACTGTATTCATATTTTCTTACACTGACGTAAGTTTTTATCTAAGTTTATCCTAAATACCTGACGTCATATTCTTTGAAAACATTAATGAAGCTATCACGTATACACTTTAACACTTCTTTCAAGGGTGATATATCATATACATATATATAATAGGTGCTCGCTAACCACTTAGTACATAATTAGCACTTCATTTCCTGTTTTCGAACTATATTTAATATAACAATTAAATTGGAGCAAAGGTGTAGCACCGTTATAGTGACTTCTTGTGTCTGTGAGGTTGGCATACAAAGATATCGGAATTGTGAAACAAAAACGAGTTCTGATATTCAAATCAATAGTTCTGGAGTTCATGAAATTTAGAGAAATAGGTTTGCACTTTAAAGACCCCATATGAGTATAAGAAATATGGGGGTGCCAAATTCACGCAGCATACAAATGTCATGACAGAGAAGTTCTGAAAGGAGTTCTGAGCTCTTTTGCAATAGTTCTGGAGTTCTTTGCAATATGAGCAATAGTTCTGTATAATTGAAGCCATGGCAGCCCTTTGAAAATAACACCGTGTAAGTATGAAAAAAAAAATTAATTCTTTTATTAATTCTAAAGAGTTTTGGGCTCCTTTACAATAAGTTCTGGAGTTCTTTGCAATATGAGCAATAGTTCTGGATTATTAAAGCCGTAGCAGCCCTTTGAAATTATGCAAAACTATCACTCATATTGCAAAGAACTCCAGAACTATTGTAAAGGAGCCTAGAACTCCTTAGAATTAATAAAAAAATGAAAGTTTTTTTTTTCATACTTACACGGTGTATTAATATTAAGTTAATATTAAGGGATGTGGCTTTCACAGGTTTTTTTTTTATCATTCATCATTGTCGATTTTTTTTGAATCGGTTTAATGGACAGGCTCTTCAAATAACTCGCGAGTTGACTGATCGACGAGCTTCGCAATCAGGAAACTGGATAAGCCACCTTCAACTTACAAACATTGCCCGTACAGAAAAACGATATAGCCAAACTTTTAAGGACCTTTGTTTTCTGACAAGTTTAACACAACACGCAGTACCTATGATTTAAAAGTATTTAGTTTTATTTATAATTATAAAATTGTAAATCAAGAACTAACATATTTACTCAATGTTACAGGTATTAAATCCTATGAGAGGAGTTGTACTAGATAGATTCGGTTTAATGCATCTCATAGCCACAAACGTCTGTGAATGGCTGAACGTTGTAGTTCAGGAGACAAGAGACGACATCATCGCCGTAGCCTACAACAGGCCAACGCTACTACGCTACGCAAACATAAGTGGTCATTCGAAAATCGACATAAACGACCAAATTGACAACATAACTATTGAAGAAACCCAGATTATACCTAGTAGGAACATTAGTGATGACCTCTTTACAAATTTCACAATAAATTACCTAAACTCAACTATAAAGAATGACGTTTGGATATGTAATGTGTCCGATATGATAACTCCTCTCATAAGAAGCGTAAACCCTTATTTGAGGCCTTGCGGAGTAGAGTATAGCCTTCTATGCTCTGTAATTATTGCCGTGATTTGGAATGATTTATGCACTGTTCCTGGATCGGTAAGGAAACTCCATATTATTTAACCTAGATAATTAACAAGATACATGCTTATCTATAAACTTAGATCAACGTACAATACTTTCAATTTCCATGATTCGTTAAAATATTAAAATAATTCCATATGAAGTAAAAATAATTGTAGTCGTTTCAAAATAGTTATAAGTTTATTATATGGCTATATTTTATTAATATACTAGCTTTTGTGCGCGGATTCGATCGCGTTAGTATAGATTTGTCCTATACCTCGCAACAGTACTTTTTTTTACTTTTTTTCTAAGTGAAAGGTCCCTTTGAATCCAGTAACATGTAACTAGTTACAACATATATATGTACATATTGCTTTATAATGTTAGACATTTTTATAAACAGTTAGTTACTAATAATACAACACATGCTTAGATGAGAATCAGATGACTGTGTGTGAAATTATACACACATATAGTAAAACTTATAGTTGAAACAGGTTTTTCCTACTCCATTTTCTTTTTTTATGACTATAGTTTAATAATTGCTAACATATTGATAGGTATGGATTTATTACTTTGTTATTCGGAAATCGGATGCTAGATCAAAACTTACATTTCCCATTGTTTACGCTATGTACCTACGATGTCTCTGAATAAAGTTTAAAAGTATTAATTGAAACTGTTTCTAGAAACCTTTAAAGAAGTCATTGTCGGAAAAAGAGACCGTGAAGCAATGCTGTACCCCTGTAAAATCAAACAACCATTTTTCTGTAGACTGTGGAAGTGCTCATAAAGGCCTTTTCATGGGTGTTGCAGTACTCGCTGGGACTATTGTGAGTCTTATGCTTTTCAATGGACTATTCCAGAATGAGAAACATGTGGAATTAGCTCTTCTTCAAGTAAGTAACTTTACCTGTAAACCGACTAAAAGTTTTAAGTTAGAAAATACCAATTTAACCGACTATTGCAAATTGAATTTCAACCAGCAGCTAAAATTTCATAAAAAATATATTTAATACGCTACCCAGTTTTCGATCTGGCAAATTAGGAACAAGAACGAGATAGCATAAGTTTGTTTCGTATAGTGTTATCTTTGTCTATTGCAGTACTAACGCTGTGATCTACTCTCTGCGCCCAATCAAATACTGGGTACTGTACTATCTGTACAGGATTCAACATATTTTTAATCTCCAATAGAACACACATGAGAGTGTCGTAAAGAGAGGCAAATATTCATCTACAGTGTTTAACGTATGAGAGAATGAGATAGAATATATTCTAGAGTGTGTTTTATATTCTCGATCTTTTTTTTCGAACTGACTACGTTATTGACCTATCAAGGTCTTAACAGCTTCACCGGACTACCAAGGCGAGTGCTTGCAGCACTCAGCCGATTTTATTTCGGCAATAAGCTAAAGGGTGCACGGCACACCTCGGCTTGGGCTGTTGCCTGATACATGCAATTCGCCACCTATCTGAGCTAACCTAAGCTAAATTCATACTTATATGAGTTATTGAAACATGTATGTGTACCAAGTATACATACCTCGACAACTCTTATATGTATTTTGTGTCGGATAACTTCTTTAAACTATTTCAGTTCGATAAGGGAAAATAAAACCATTCCACTGTCATTTATAGACATGTGTGCGTGCACGTGTGTGGAGGTGATATGTGTAATGTTGTCACAGTGATGTGAGATTTTGTGTCACAGTATCGCGCGAGCAACGTACTCAAGGGCTCCACGCCGTTATTCTCGATCTTCTTATTGTATGTTGTACGTTGTACGAATTGTATGTTTGTCTGTTAGTATATGTGTGTGCGCCTGTGTCGAGTAATTTAGTTTGATTCATTTCCTGTAATTTTAATTGTATGACTCACAAACGAATATATGTATGATCAGCTTAGAATAGTTTAGCTAGATTAGATACGGGATATCGTTAACAGCCCAAGCCGAGGTGTGCGTGCTCCCTTGCGTTAGTTACCTAAACAAAATCGGCTGAGTGCCTTAAGCGCTTGCTTTAGTAGTCCGGTGAAGCTGTAAAGGCCTTGCAAGAACAATAGCATAGTCAGTTAAAAAAAAATGTGCGCCTGTGAATTACAAAGCTTTTGGAAAAGCCGTCATAATCAGCATAGTATTTTGTTCACGTCTATCGTTTTATCAACAATTTATCTTTCTTTGAAAATTGAACCTTTCTACCGCGTATAAAATGTACGAAAGTTTTTATTTATTTATTTAATGTTCGATTAAACCATTGTTACACATCAACAAGTATAGAATATATCAACATGATTTTGACAAAATAGATTGTAGCAACTAGTTTCAATGAAAAATGTATAAAAATTACTTATTTATTTCATTAAAAGAATTGAAAATTTAGTATATGGAAAAGGAATCTGTAATTTTTTTCTAGTGTTGATACTTAGGTGCTTATATACAGTGGTTCTTCGTTAATTTGTCTTTGCAGATGAGCTAACTTCTTTACCAAAACTATAAACATAACCTATCTATTTCAAATTAACTCATCGGAATACGAGAAAAGAAGAATTGAAAAGAAGAAACTGCAGGACCTTTTATATACCTTAGTTCATTTGCATTGAAAACAATTATTATTTTTGGTTACGAATAGAATATTAAATATGACATGCTGTTACAGATTAATATATGGGAAACAATTCTTTTTATATCAATGACTATTGGTTCAATGGTATGCATTCAGCGCATGAGAACCTTACCACTCCGCAGAGCTGTATCTGCATTACCTTTGGAACATGCTCTCTTATTGGTAACCCAGTGTGGAGTATATCTTTACTATTTATTTCAAATAATTGGAACCGGCTTCCTTCTAAAGCGATATCCTGAAGGAACAAGAGCGACTAGGTAATATATAATTTTTTTTTTGTAAATTGTGATATAACCGTAAATACCTTGTTTATATTATTATCATATCCAAATCTATTTAAAGTTGTGGTGGCCTAATTTGACCAGTGAAATATTATTACGATGTCCGCAGGTTCGAACCTCGGCATGTACCAACGAATTTTTTGGAATTCACGTACATTTACTAATTTAAATTGGTAACACTATTGATTGACGGTTAAAGAAAACATCGTGAGGAAACCTGAACCAGAGAAATGTTCTTGTAGTACTATTTAATTTGGGAAAAATTTAGAACTGTGGATTTTTCAGAAGTTTTAAATCGCCAATACATTGTGGGCTGGCGTGGTGATTACGCCCATATCTTCCTTCGGGAAGAGCCCTATGGCCTTGTAGTGGGTCTCTTACGGGTCTTTTCTCATCTTATAATGATGATGAAATGCATTTAAATATTTCGGAAAAGTAAAATGATAGCATAAATATTGGCTTCAAATGGCACATTAATATTACGTGCCAACCCTAATACAAATTGGTACCTAGTAGTATATAAAATAACTCTTTACTTATAATATCATTGCTAGTAATTGTAGACATTGCTTTACTAATTGACGTAATCTGAAGACACCTTTCAGACAGTTCTTCTGCCATCGTTTTGTTTTACAAAATCCGTAAGAAACACAAAACGCATGGCAGAATGCATGCACAAAACTGTCTTTCTAAAAATTCTCCTATACCTTTTTTTATATCATAGGAGGAACTCGTACAGCTGGGTCACCTGACGTTAAGTGATCACCACCGTCCATAGACACTAACAACGCCAGGGAGGTTGCAAGTGCGTTGCCAGCCTGTGTTTGGGAAGAGGGACAGAAATGGACGGAGAGAGACTGACCGATCGAAACGCAACAATACAAGCACTATTAGTTCACCTCAGTTTTCTGTGAGAGTGTGATACTATACCGGGCGAGCCGACCCATTCATGCTGAAACCAGTAACAGCTTCAACATGGCTCTACCATCTACAAAATACCTTATAATCAGGTCCGTGACTAATAAATATTGCACAATTAAGGTCTATGACATCTAATTGTTAATTCTAAATTTATTCTTAAATTTTCATGCTAGCAACACCGTGTATTCTTTATGATTTCTTATCACCAACAATAAAGCGTCAGATATGTATGAAAAATTTCTAGATTTATTAATTAAGGATTTAAGCCATTTATTATATTGACCAGTTGGTTTTAATTGAGTTAGCATTTACTTTAATTACTCAAAGCCCTGCATTTATCTATCTGAAAAAATCCTTAAAATGGTGAGAAGACTTACTAGAATAAACAATAGTCTAACACGAACGCTGATTTAAAAGTTGTTCATTACATAAACAGGATAATATCACCACTGTGCGCGGTAATACAAAGCTCTTGTCAGACTCTGCTCGTCTTGGACGCTTGGACCCGAAGGTGCACCGGTAGCGGACGGCAAAGACCTGGTAGACAGTTAGTCACATTCCTTCTCGTTGGCAACTTTGCACTGTGGCTTTTAAACAGAGTCAAAAACGCTAGAGCAGAATTTCATCCATTACAGGTAAAAAACAATCGGTGTTATTACAAAAAAGTTAAATACGTATTAAATACATGCTTTAAAAGGTTTGCTAAATGCACCGCGCTCGTCCGGGGCAAGTTCACGTTATTCTTTTTTCGCAAGTCTAACCTAACCAAAGCGAGACAAAAGAGCAAGATGGCAACCATTCAGCGAGCGCAGTGTATTTAAAACGTAACCTTTTTGAAGCAAGTAGTCAATACTTATTTAACTTTTTTCTAATAACACGGATAATATCTTAAATATTCGCGTTTTTTTTTAAATCTTATTTTGGGCAACCAATCTTCTATCCACATAGATCTAGTTTATCTGCTATTTCTCACATTTATATAATTGTATGAATAAAGATTAATAATGAATTCTTATGAATGAAGACAATTTATCTTTACAGATGGAGTTTTATGGTGTTTGGGGATGGACACTAATAACCCACGTATCAGCTCCCGTACTTGTCTGTTATAGATTTCAAGCTACAGTATGTTTTTACGAAATCTGGAAGAATTCGTATAAAAGGAAGAAATATTCAAACAACACTCCTGATGGAAATGAATTTGAATTAAAAAATCATGTAGCTTAAATTATTGCATTTTGTTTTTATTAGAAATCTTTAAATCTAGAACGCCAAAAGATTTATTTGGAAATCCAAATAAGATTCTGTACAAAGCAAACGACGCCTGTTTAATTTCAACGCCACATTATTAAGAATCTATACATACATTTATAACATACTAAAAGTATACACAAAAACAGTAAAAAACAAAATACAAGACGTTATTCCGAAAGCAGACTATTGAAACTTACACTTACATTTGAAATGAGTTGTGATAACGCTACTTATCACCGATTCTGTTTAAAATCGTATTTTATGTTGTTATTATAAGATTGTTACATTAAAGGTTATAACGTTATAACTCGGAACCTTGTATATATTTCAAAGGTCACCAATAATATAAAAAAGCAGTCCGAATTGTTTATCCTGTTGGAGGCTTAAAACTTTTCGTAGGAGCTTACCGCAGTTATATAAGAGAAGATGTAACGGAATATAAATATAATTCATATATTGCTCATTTCTATAAACCTATCCATTTCCAGGTGTTCATTACCCTACCTATAAAACACACTAAATTATTAACAATTGCACAATTAATCGGAAAACTTAAAAACATGTTTTTACGTATTATTTCTACTTATGGTATGATACAAAATCATAACATAAATAAAACAAGTAGTCTACATATGATCTGAAGATAACAGAGCATATCTTTTTTTATAATTCGTAGATTTTACCGTTTTTTTACAAAATTACCTGATGTTCAAGATCGTAAACAAGCTAAACCTAAACTAGCTCTCAAGTGTAGCTAACGGAACACACCAACAGGTTCTTGGTGACAAATTTTCATCAACGAATGTTTTGTCATCGTTCTCTTTCTTCAACCGTCACGTGAAGAGACATTTACGCAGGCTGGCATAACAACGGCGACTACCGATTGTACTGTGTTCATCAAAAGCATGGCTCCATTACTTTACTGCGCTACAATTAAAAAAAAACGTGCTATAATTACTCCCAACTTGAGAACCTCGTGCTAGTGGAAACCGCTATTGGCACTATTTGTTAATTTACCTTTATTGTGTACTAGCTGACCCGTGCAACTTCGTCTGCACCAAATTGGTTATCACTGGTTTCAATTGTATTTTTAAAAGCGATAAAATTGAATAAAACTGACACCCGATTGCAGCCACAACTACCGTTTCCAATTGTGAATCCTAACTATCCCCGGTCTCACTCAAACATATACCCAGATTATATGTGATTTTTTATGTAAAACATCTATAGGCGCACCCTAAACTTAAATCGGCCATGGCGACATTCGTGGTGATTACACACAAGCTTCGCACTATTAACGACCCTATCAGTAAAGCATAAGATTCAAATTATTTTTCTAAATTATTATAATAAAGAGGAATCGTAGTATTTTTGTATGTTAATTACGAATAAACTCAAACTACTGGACGGATTTCGATAATTCGTTTACCATTAGAATGCTACATTATCCCTTAGTAACATACCGGATTAGGCCTCCCACGGCAGTGGCTGAAGCCTAGGTTCGATCCCTCGGTAGGGAGCCCTTGAGTGCGTTGCTTGCGCGATACGGTGACACACAAATATACATCACTGCTACAACACTACACGATCACCCCCACACACTTGCACGCTACACGCTTGAAAGTGGAAGGGTTTACTTATTCCCCTTATCGAACTGAAAAACTCTCAATTTTCCAATAATATATATATGGAGGAGTTGTTGAGGCGTGTATGCTAGGTACACATATACGTTTCAACAACTCATACATATATAAATAGTTAGCTAGGTTAGCTAAGATAGGTCGCGATTTTGTATGCAACAGGCAACAGCCAAGCCGAGGTGTGCAGTGCACCCTTGAGCTGGTTGCCAAAATAAAATCGGATGAGCGCCTTAAGCGCTCGCCTTAGTAGTCCGGTGAAGCTGTTAAGACCTTGCTGGGTCAATACCGTAGACATTTCGAAAAAACCCTTAGTAACATAGGCTATATTTATTTTTTAGAAAAAAATTGGGATTTCTACTAAAATTTCAATAATGTAATCAAAGGTATGAAAAAAATTTGGCATAAAATGTATTTTATCGCATGCGCCCCGATAACTATGAATGATAGAACAAAAATATGTTCTACAATATTAAAGAACATATTATTATCTATAAAAAAACCTCGCGGCATCATACATATGTCTACTTATTGTGATTATGTCACTATAACTACATTTTTGAAATAAATCTTAATAAAAACTATACCATGCGTAAAAGACTATGTTATTCATGTCTATATATTAATCCATATCCAAATAAATTATCTTTAAACTAAGACTGTTTCAGTACCTGTAGATAACTTTTTGAATTATTAAAATCGGCCATTACATTCAAAAGATATTGCGAGTTTTAAAATGTCAATCTAAACGAAATACGCGGGCACACAAAACGCAATCTTTGCACTATTAACGAAATACCTACTCAAAAACCTTTACAACCCTACTTGTATAATTGTAAGATTCAAATTGTTTCTATTTAATATTATGTAACGTCACAATAATGGCAGAGAGACGCGTGGATAGAAATGTTTTGTCGTCAACGTCGACCGGTTCATGTCCGATCTCACCAAAGTTAAGCAATGTCGGGCGTGGTCAGTGCTTGGATGGGTGACCGCCTGGAGATATTGCGTGATGTTAGCTTTTTACGGGTCAAATTAATCTTCAGTAATTTTTTTAATATATAGGTATATGTATTTTTTATATTTTTAAATTAGGTGTAATATAATATTTTTATAATATTACGGAATTGGTTTTTTTAATCTTACTAATATACATATACACTGACCAAAGTCTGACCTAGATAGATTTCAATTACATGTTTTTATTTTTAAAAGAGAGGAGGCTTATTTTCTGCATTAGGTCGAGAAGAGCTGCCAATGATGATGATGATGAATATTATGGTTTTTTGTGACGTTACATTTCCGAAGCTACAGGTTATAATACGAACTTTGCACTATTGACGAAGTACTCAAAAACATCTGCAACTCTATCTGTATAAACATAACATTCAAATTGCTTTGTCGAATACTCGTCGTACCAGTATTACACGGCATGCACAGAAGACCTTGCGCCCTTTGACATACCGCCAAACACACCGCGCTTGCACCTTTCACTGATTTCTTTGTTACTATTTAATTAGACAATTGACTGTCACGGATTAAACTACGCATTTTTAACGCTATTTATAAATTATGAAACACCATTCGCAGTTGTGAATGTAACCAGTGTTTTAATTGAAAATATGTCGGACAGCGATAATAAAATAATAAAATTTCGGAACTGAAAGTATGCACCCTTCTACAAACAAAGTAAAATCACACTATGACATATATCTTGATAATGCTATATCTAATACTTTTATAACATACTTCAGTTATCATCGACCAATTTTCACAGTATTAACCAGCTATTCTAAATTTGAAACCCTTGCGTTTTATGGGACAAAAAGTATCCTGGATGTAGCCTTGTAATATCAGTTGTCACTGTGTTAATTTTTGCTTCTATATGGATAACATAGTCTACCTTGATTATAATTTCCAAAAAATATTTAATGTACAGATTTCGACTTGTTACAATTTTAATAGTATAGATTAGTTATTAACAATTTTGTGGACGTTTTCGAAGCAGTTGAAATTTTTGAATGGAATTGTTATGTAAGCGTAGCCTAGAGGTAAAGTTGGCGATTCTATACTATTTTCATGACCGACGGGGAGACGGTTCGAACCCCGTCATTTTTTTTGGTTATTTGTTTTTTTTTTATGTAGCCTATATAGCTTGAATTTTTAACTAATCTGTCTGCTGTAAATAGCACAAAGGAAAATTACCAAAATCCATTAAGAATCTCATGAACTACAAATTTTTTACTTTCGTCCGTTATTCTGGAGAACTCTTTGCGTTTTATGGGACAAAGAGTATCCTGGATGTAGTCTTCTAATATTAGTTATCACTGTGTCAAATTTCGTTAAAATTGGTTCAGTACTTTCAGAGTAATTCGGGTTTATATTCTAGACTTTAATCCTTTATCCTGGAGAACCCTTGGCGTTTTATGAGACAAAAAGTATATTTGATGTAATCTCGTAATATTAGCTATCACTATGTCAAGTTTCGTCAAGATTGGTTCAGTAGTTTCAGAGTGATGCGTGTGCATAGGGACAGACAGACAGACAGACAGACAGACAGACAAAAATTGTAAAAAGATTATTTTTGGCTTCTATATCGATAACATAGTCTATCCTGATTAAAATTTTCAAAAAATATTTAATGTACAGATTTCGACTTGTTACAGTTTTATTATAGTATAGAAGAAGTAGAATTGAAGCATACCTTATTTCGCCCTATTAGTACATGATTGAGTTAATATAAACCTCAGAAATATTCTCAAATACTATTTATTATGAATCCTTAGTTACCCTTAGGTCCCGTGTGTGTCGGCAGAGCAAAATAACACCACCTCATATCTTCCCGTGGGTATCGTAAAAGGCGATTAAGGGAGTGTGAGATAGTACTGACCCCTTGTAACTTTCTCACCGTGATACCGTACCATCTGTCCGAGTCCTTCTCCGGTCGTAATGGTTCCCGTTTCACTGGGTCCAGAAGAACAAGGACGAGTATGAGCACATGTATCTTGCGCGTACACTTGTACACCTTAATATATCCTGCGCATCTGACCGCTTCCGTTACTTCACTCCGATTACAATTAGGGGTCAAAGTGGTCGCCATGGCCGAAATCGGTCGGAGCAATCATCAGATACCTAAATCGTTGGAAAAAATTGTAAAAATAATAACCTAGGATCTAGAACATCGATCCCTTAGTTCACAATCATACCATTTATAATTTGTATTCCCATAATCATGGAAAAAATGTAGTGTAATTAAGACAATAGTGTCCAAATCATAACGTTATCATTTCATTGGCAAGGTAATTGTAAGTAATATGAATGTGAAATAAGATACACAATTCGGTAGGAACGACACAATTTGAATAGCCTACAGACGTCAAATCCGCCATTGAGAGCGATATTTTTCTTCACCATATGCTCCAACTCAGCCGCAAGGACTCCAGTCTACATCACGTCGATCGTCGCGATGTTCGAAACATGCTGTCACTCTGAGCCGTCCTCGTTTCATTATTGGACTACACTATTCATAAACTTATATATTTAAAATGGATCAACTACAATAACGCAATATAATTCGGTAAACGTAATGTATGTTATAAGTGGGAGAATCATTGTGTAACTAGTTATAGTTAACTTCAACTTTAGTCCAAATAAGATTTCTAAATAAGATCCGTCGCTTTTGGTAAAGCATGATTAACGCATTTGTCAATATCTTGTATAGTTCGGTGAAGCTGTGAAGACCATTCCAGGACAACAGCGTTTTCATTTCGAAAAAAAAAACAATACCTTGTAACAATACCTTATCAAAATGAGTTACTTTCAAAGTATTTATAGTAATAATTTATTGTAAATACGATTGTGACTTTCGAGGTTACGCTTTTACACCTAAAAACTATTCAACTGATCATTATTACATTTTTCATACACGTTCTCACATGTACAGAAAGGGACATAGGGTACCTTTAATCAAGAAAAATACTTTTGCGAGTGATAGGTCAAATCTACATTTACGTGAGCGATCTCATGGACAAAAGTTAGTAAAAAATATATTAAAATGTTATTTTATTCATCAGTAAATTTAATCCCATGCACTTTCTGTAAACCGCCGAAGAGAATGTAAACATTACTATTAAAAATATAGAACTTTATGCACTTTGAAAGGATGTTTAGGATATGACATGTACTATGAAAGTAAAAAAAAACTACATTGTTATAATTATGAGCCACGAGGACTACGATAAACTATCAGCAATAGGGATGTTTCACAGAATAAGAATTTTATTACTAACCAATTAGAAACATTAATTGATATGTACTTACTTCGTAATAATATATTCGTATGATATATACTTACTATTGCATAACTCGAACTCAATGCAAATCATCCTGCATAATGTTTACAATGATAAAAATAAGCGTAATTTCTAAAATAATACACCTTTATTAAAGAACATATGATTTAGATTAGCTCCTAGGTTTTATTAAAATAAATATAAAAAATACATCTCTCAATTTACCAGATCTAATTTTCTGTGCATGTTAAATCTTTCAAGTCGTAGAGACGTCCAGAGAAAGCAAGTAGCTTAAACAAAACTATAATACCTAACAACTGATAACGATTTTTTTTTTCTCGAACTGACTACGCTATTGGCCTTAATTTTTTGGCCTTTACAGCTTCACCGTACTACACTGATAACGAAATTTTTTTTCAACGCATTTAAGTAGTAGTAATAATATTCGTCCAATAGGACAGGCGAAGGAATTAATCCATACTGCCAATTCTGAAGTTGTCAATATATGTGGTTCTTGTGTATTATGTAGTGAGTTTTATTCTATGTTCAAGTAAAGGCATACGCGCCAAATCTTCTATATCTTAATTTTCAAGCCGTTTCTTTTGCCAATTCTGAAGTTGTCAATACGGATAGTTTGTATTATTAGTCTGTTTTCTTCTATATCCAAGTTAATGTAAAGGCATAAGCACCAAATATTCTATATAATATTTCAGATATCTTTTATCTTCTTAAACTTCGAATAATCATTAAAAAATGTTCTGATTGTCGTAAATAAGAATGTTGTAACGTGTCGTGCTGTTATTTCAATGTTATAACAAGATGGTGGTTCTCTTGTTACCTTTCCTGGGAATTTTTGTGACATCGCAGAATTCATGGTCCGTGGTATTATTTCTCATTCACGTCATCTTTGCACAATAAACTAACCATATTACATAAAACACCACCAACTTTACACAATATAGAGTCAAGTAACACAAGATTATGAATAAAATATAAAATCCACTACATTGCAGACTGAAATCCCGCAAAAAACTCTCTCACAGCATATAATTCTCTGATACATTGACTCATTCTGTAAATGAGACAATGCCGGTATAATTTTTGCCATTAAGACTCAGTGTCACAATAAAAAATTCAATTTTTATAATACAAACAAATTTAAAGAGATTAGGGTTGTTTATTCTATCTGTTGTTTATATGTACTGGTATTTTAGATACTTTTTGTTTATTTGGTCATAAGGAACTTTTATTTATTTGAATAAAATAAATTATAGTATATAATAATATAACGTCGTTACTTTTTATTATTTGTATTGTTATATTTATTAAAAGCCATTGCAATATTAGAAGAACAAAGTGAATATAATATTCTATTTTTATAAAAGCAATATAATAGATATTTACAGATACATACTAGAAAATACCTACTCATAGTATAAGCGTCACATTAAAAGTATTGAGTACATAGGTACACATACCACAGAAAATAATCGATACTAAAAAGTATCAATACTTAATCCTTGTTCTCAATTCTCATTGGCAATACTGTTTGTAACTACTGTCAATTGTCATGTAAAAATTGTATACATAACCTTTCGGTATTAATATTTGATATAAAAGTAAGGTATTCATATAAAAAAATGGCTTCTGTAATGGATGTCGATGAGGAAGAAGTCGAAATGGCCTCGTCTAGTAGTGGGAAAGGAGACAAAAAGAGATTTGAAGTGAAAAAGGTAATAACAATTATGCCTTATCATTGTTACCTTTACCATATATTTCTTTGTTAAAAATTATAAATATTTAATTTTGTTTTCAGTGGAACGCAGTTGCATTGTGGGCCTGGGGTAAGTGTTAAGTAGTAATTAGACGTTTTGTTAAACCACATTATTCTTGTAAACTTGCTTAGTAAAAATTGTTCTTCTAATTTCTGCTACAACATATGCGTGCACTCTCCTTATGCATAGCCCTTGATACTAATATATTTATCTGAATTAATTGTTGTAATATTAATATTTAAATATTTCGATCTTTGTAACCAATAAGTTTTAGCATACAAATAGGTTCCCTAATAATAACTAATATTTATCAATTATTTTCTTTTATAGATATTGTGGTTGATAATTGTGCTATCTGCCGTAACCATATAATGGATCTATGTATAGAATGCCAAGCTAATCAGGCATCTGCTACTAGCGAAGAATGCACAGTCGCCTGGGGTGTTTGTAATGTAAGTTTTCTAATGTAATTTACAAATAAAAAGTAGCATTGCTTTATCTTGCAAACAAAATATAAATTGAATGCCTTAATGTAACTTCAAATTATATACAATAAATTATGTTTTGTGATACATTTTTATGGGTATTTGTATGTGTTGTATAGCTTAAACTATATATACAGACTAGCAGGCCAAACGGACCTTGTCCTGCTCTGATAATAAAAAAATATAAACAAACTATATACCTAAACCTTTCTCACTCTATTTATTTGTGAAACCCACATGAGAATGCATTCAATACTTTTTGAATTTATTGAGAACAGATGTACAAAAGCAGGTGAAGGAGTTTATTTTATACTATGTAATGATATTAATATTTTCTTAAATGTGAATAATTTAATGAAATTAATTTTTTTTTCAGCATGCTTTCCACTTTCACTGTATTTCACGATGGCTCAAAACTCGACAAGTATGTCCACTAGACAATAGGGAATGGGAGTTTCAAAAGTAAGTGGGATTTATAAAGTCTATGGAACTATATGTGATATATATAATGTATATTCTATACAGAATCTTAAATTTAGTTTTTTATCAACAAAATTCTGTAAATGTGACAAAGTTTGCCAGCTATCATAAATGTTGTTTTACTATTATTAAAGATTGTCCAATGGACAAATATTCAACGATAATACAATTTTTTTTGTAATCCTGTGAATCTGTTAAGACCTTCAGAGGTAAATAGCATAGTTAGTTAAAAAAAATGACTTTTTTAATTTATTACACAAATATTATCATCTATTATTTACAAACATATAAAGATATTCAAAGTGTGAAGTATTAAGGATTAGAGACAATATATATAATGAATGCTTCGACTCATCAATGGTATAGAAAAAAAGAAACATTTCATTTTTTTTTTTATTGATAACATCAATACTCCTTTGTGCAAACAAAAAAAAATTGCCAAACAGAGAAGTAAAAGGTACTTACTTAACAGTTAGACTTTACATATTTATATATAGGCAATATGACCATTCCCTTAGAGAAATACTTTCCTAAGAAATTGTAACGTAAGTATGACCAAACTGAGCAAAAGAAGTAATATTAAATCTACATGAGATTAATTTTCGTAAAGTAATATCTATTTATTGCTATGAATTTTACATAGTTTCAGAAGGAAAATCATATTTCTAATCACATATTCAACCCATAGCAAAGAAAATTTACTGTTTTATTTTTCTTACTGTATTTTATGATAACCAAATGAAAAATAATTTATTAATCACAATCGAGGAGAAGAACAATAATTCGGAATTCTTCACTATAGAAAAAATACTCAACACCAACAAATATCAGATTATAATAGAAAGTAGTATTGGATTAATCATAACTATTTAACATACATAATTTTTGATTATAATGGGTTTTTATATTTTTCAGGTATGGACACTAAACTATACAAAAAGCAGCACCATGAAGTCCTGTCTCACATTATAAAAATGGACTTATTATGTCTATATCTCATTAAGTTTTTAGTAATAAACAAACTATAATACTACATTTTTCATTATTCATTTCAATAGTTTGTTATTTATAAATTATGGTTTCTTGTACTCTGATAAAATTATATAAAAATAGTAAAAAATTGCAACAAATATTTTATCTTTTTTTATAGGGTCAAATCACTATTTTATATTATTCTTCTAACAAGGAATATATTCATCGGTTTATAACACATTTTAACTTGTGAAACTCCAAGCTTAAACGATTACGGATAATACCTTTGGAAGTAAATTCTCTATAAAAATATTACAAATCTATAATTAAAATTATGTTCAATAGTTTTGTGAATAAAACTTTCTCAGTGCACTAATAATCAAAAATCTGTGGAATTTTGGTTTATTTGCTCCGTATGCACAAAAACATTAGTTGATATATTTATATCTTAGTGTTTAATTCTTATCATCTCGTCCATCAATGAAGAATCACTGTCCACCCCCACACGAACCAGATAACAGCATCATTATAGAAAAATAAGGTAAGGATATCCTGCATTGGATACCCTTTACTTCAGGAGAGCGACAGATAATGTCAGACTGTTACTGACTAAAATTCCACGAAGAACCGTCTGCCGCCAACTTGTTGGAAGTCGCATTAGAAGTTTTACTTCAACAAATTGTTTTTTCGTTAACAGTATCTGTTCATATTTTTTATACTATAATAAAACTGTAACTAGGCAAAATCTGTACATTCAATAATTTTTTAAAATTATAATCGAAGTAATGATAATCCTTTTACAATTTTTGTATGTTTGTCCCTGTGAACACGTATCACTGTGAAAGTACTGAACCAATTGTGATGATATTTGGCACAGTGATAAGTAATATTACAAATTTACATCTAGGATACTTTTTGTCCCACAAAACGCTAGGGGTTCTCAGGGATAACGAATGAAAGTTAAAAATTTGTAGGTAATTAATTTTTTTACGGATTTTGATAAATTTTCTTTACTACGCTAAAAGATAAGCTATATTTTATGTCCATATGCTACTTTAAAAAATAATACCAAAAAAAAACTATCGTTGGATTTCAAACCGACGCCTCCGTTTGATATATGTGTTTGTATCTGTCATAAGGCATTTTTTTCCTTTGATTTTCAAACCATAGCAAATATAAACCAAAATCACTTCAACAATACCATGTCGACAAAGTTGAAAAATATGTGTAAACGAAACATTTATTATTACATTTATTTTATTGTATAAAAAATGTTTGCTAAACAAAGGTGACAAGATTTCTTCCTGAAACATAAACCTACATAAGTGTTCATACCATAGAATAACTTATCCTTCCGAGGAAAAAACGGCAGCGAACGATCAGTACCAGCCTGTCTCTCCAAACAGAGCGTGTTCACGCCCACGTAACCACAGATCACGCCGTCGTGGTCTGGGGGTAAATTTCGCTTCCTCACACTAGATTAGGCCTCCCTTCGGCAGTGGCTCACAAGCCTAGCTCCGTTCCATCGACGTGGAGCCCTTGAGTGTGCTACTCGTGCGATACAGTTAACACAAAATCTTACATCACTGCGACAACTTTACACATATCACCTTCAAAAACTTACACATGTAAGTGGAAGGGTTTATTTATTTTTTCCCCTTATCGAACTGAAATAGTTCAGAAAATTATCCGATACGAAATATCTATAAGAGTTGTTGAGGTATGTATGCTTGGTACACATATATGTTTCAACAACTCATATACGTATGAATAGTTAGCTCAGATAGATCGCGAATTGCAGATCAGGCAACAGCCCAAGCCGAGGTGTGCCGTGCACCCTTGAGCTAGTTGTCAAATAAAATCAGCTGAGTGCTTTATGCGCTCGCCTTAGTAGTCCGGTGAAACTCTTAAGACCTTGCTGGGTCAATAGCGAAGTCAGATCGAAAAAAACCATAGAATAAGAAACATGCGAGTTGTAAGTGTAGGCGGTTTCATAATTCTATGGTGCATACACTGGCAAAAGAAATTTTTAATAATTTTTAATAAGGAAACATTAGAAATAAATTTTGTAAAAAAAAGTATATTTTTGCTTTTATGTTGCATATAATTGTTAAGATAATAAACAAAGCAGACGAAGTCGCAGGTGTCAATAGTGTGACATACAACAAAAAGTCTGCTACCTCTTATTTCATCGATAAACTCGTTGCTTTGAGTAAATCAACATTTATTTCAGATTAAATTACTACTTCTGCCTGGAGTTGACTGCCTGATTTGTTAACCTGCAAAAAATGATGAATTCATCTGTTTGATATGTACTTAAAAGTGAAATGTAAACCTTGTAATAAAAAAAATAAAAGCCACATATTAGTAACAGAAATGATAACAAAAAGACGATCTATTTTGTTAACATTGACCTGAGGAAACTTCGTGGAGAAACAAATGAGTAGGGGAAACAAAACACATATAATCGATTGTAATCATTACATGTCTCGTTTAAATTACATTTATAGATAACTAGCTGACTCGTGCCCAATTCGTTGGGTGGTAAATGTTTATAAAAAACTACTTTTTGTGATTTCAATATGAAAATTAGACATATGCTGTCGTTGACTCTTTTGTAGCCATTATCAAGCTTTACAACTTTTCGTCAGATCTCAATCATTCAAAAAGTTAAGGCAGCATTTGTAAGAAACGTTTTCGTCCGACAGTTTTTTTCTGTCTTACTTAATATATAGCCTATAACACTCACAAATAACGTGGATTTCCATTGATAAAAGAACTTTCAAAATCGGTTTAGTGGTTCCTGAGATTACGTCCCACAAACTTCATCTCTTTATAATATTCGTATAGATATAGATTAGAATATACAGGATAGACTAGTGTTTTCCGAACTTTTTAGACCATGTTCCACCTTAACATTTCTAAAAAATATTATGCTCCTCCATACATACTTTTTAACCTTATTAAATCGCTATGAAATTGTTATCAAACCATCGTATGTAAAATTTCAAAATATATAATGAAAAACTTACTGACGATTCTACTATAATTACCCAGTTGATATTTTTATAACCTGAAACGAAATTATACCTAATAATTATTTACAGCATTCCATTTAAGAATCTGCCTTTTTTGTTCAATTTGTCATCGGTACAAATTAACATTGCATTTAAAGTCGTGTTGAGTCCATTTTTAAATTGCCCCCCTTAACTATCATATTACCCCCCTGTGGAGCGTGGAACCCCATGTTGGGAAACACTGGGTTAGACCATCTCTTTCTATTATTTTGACCACGTTCAATTTTACCAAAAAGTATGTATAATTACGTACGTAAACAGTTTGATAGATCAAAGTGAATATGGAGTTAGGAACCTTACACTTAATCTTTCAAAATTATGGATGAAGATGGCTTTATGGTCGGTGTATATGGTGGTATATAATTTTGTCTATATTATTTCACTGCTTATTGAAGTTTGACTTCTTATAGGATTTTGAAATTTTGATAGGCAACCTTTGTGTGATTAAAACTGTTGGGAGTAAACACTGTCTGTCGGATAGGATGTTGGAAATCACCGATACCCATTCTCGTCCGATCACTGATATTAAGCAACGTTGAGCGCGGTCAGTACACGGATGGGTGACCACCTGGGAACACTCTAAGTCGTTGGTTTTAGCTACATTTTTTAATTCAAATGTTTTTGGAACGAAGTTCCTTATCGCGTGTTGTGAAAGGGGGCTAGACGGAAAAAATTCTTACGAAAAGTTGTCACGACACTTTTTGCTATAGTAAGCTATTGTAAGCTGTGCGTCGTCGCATGTTTCTCTGTCTGTCTCTCTCTCTCTTATAGAAAGCAAGCCAGATATTTTCATTTCTATTTCGCATTGAACCGTGTGGTGTCGCGACGATTATTTTTGTTGAGTGTATACAGGTTTTTTGTAAATAAAAAATAATAATAATAATGATCCCAAACATATGTTTTCTACTTCAGTTACCACAAGCCAATTATTACGAAAATTGAGCCTACTGATTAAGTTTATATAACATTATATTTGTTAATAATAAAAAAAATATTATTATAACTTAAAAAAAATATATATTACAATTCCTTCACTAATTAATCGAAAGGAACTTCGTTCCATCCGGGTGTCCCTTTTTTTTTGTGTAATACTAAAGTTTCACTTCTAGCGTGTCTTTAACGAAGCGAAGATCGGTTGCCAGTGTAGGAAGAAAGAAAAAAACATCAAATTACTACTTAAAACAGTTGTAGTATCAATGTACTAGTCAGTAATAAAACATGACCAATCAAACAAAATTTTGAAGGATGAGGGAATTTATTGTTGCTTCACTGAAATTAAATTATTTTAAACAGCTTATTACCTCAATAATACACAAACTGTTTTGTCTTACATTACTCCCATTAGGAATATTACAAAAGCTAGTACTGATACACTAGCAATATGTTCAACAGCTTACAATAAATATAAACGATGCAGTAATTACTCATTACTTTCTAAATAAATATCTAAGAGAACCCAATGTTTATATAGGTAGTTTATGTACATGGATCTTACGTCCCGTGATAATAAATAATTATATATAAAACAAATCAGTATTCAATTTTGACCCATATGATTATTTTACTGGATAATATCGGCTCACAACAAATTGCCGTTTTACTTTCTCAAGTAAGTATTTAAAAATAACATACACATTAAAATGAACACTCGGAGAAGACCACTTCCCCAAACGTTTTATATTATAATCGCTAATTAATTAGATTGGTTAGTGAGATCACATGCAAAGACATATATATACCAAATACACTAGATCAGTGTTTCCCATCGTTGGGCCCACGACCCACAGGGGGGCAATTTAAAAAAGGACTTGACACGACTCTAACCCTTTCGCTTTGGGTTATTTAAATGCAATGCTAGATAACGGTGACAAATTAAAAAAAAGCTGCAAGTAATTATCAACTGGCTAATTAGACTCGTTTAAGTTTTTCATTATAGGTTTAAAATTGTACTTAGGATGTTTTGATAACAATTTCATAATGATTTCTTCCTAAAACTTGTCATTTATATTTGTTAAGGGAACAAAACAATTTTTAAAGAATAAAAAATGATGTATGGGGGCATACATATTTTAGAAATGACCAGGTGGGGCATGGCCCAAAAAAGGTTGGGAAACTCTGCACTAGATGAACATATATTAATTAATATCAATTAACAATTGCTTGCGACTTCGTACTGATTCATTACGATAAAAGAGTATAATAAAACAAATGTCACTCAAGGTAATAATTGCAGCATTCTGTCAATAAAACAATTTAACTTTAATGATTAATTTCAGATATTGCCTCCTACAAACATCCAAACTTTATAAAAAGGGTACAGATTTTTGGATTGAGAAAGTAAAACGATAAAAGGCATATTATATAATACCCATACAGTTGCGAAAATTTGTTCATATATCTTTTCATATAGTGCCCATATAACACAAGCCTACAATAATGTTCATATGCAATAACTGTATTTGTTATATGGTGTTCAAATAAGTGTACATAATCAAATATAAAATAATAGGAGCTATTCCTTATAGGA
Source organism: Antheraea mylitta (assembly GCA_014332785.1). NCBI lineage: Eukaryota > Metazoa > Arthropoda > Insecta > Lepidoptera > Saturniidae > Antheraea > Antheraea mylitta. The sequence continues at coordinate 814,386 of JACEII010000085.1, forward strand.
GAAAGAGGTATTCTTGAATTTAAAAATGATAAGATTAAGATCAAGATATACTGAATATAGGCACCATGGCCTACATCTGCGACTTTGAATCTCATATATCTAAAGAAAAGTAATTACGAATAACTAATTACCTACACGAGGCACGAGCATACCAGTATTCCTAACCAATATATTCAAGTAATACATGACAGTTGAAAGTTACCCATTCATAATTTTATTTCACAACTCCAAAAATATTTTGTATTTTATAACTGACACATATTGAAGCTTTCTGGTTAATGTTTTGGAATATTCATATGCTCTCCACATCATTATGTACATACATACAATTTCATGATTATTATATAATTATTGCAAAATAATACAGACAATTAAATTACATGTCAGAAATTACGTAATAACTGACCATTTAATTACAATGATATTATGATAAATAAAATTTGCATTTCAATCAAAATTTTTAAAATATTTTTACTAATTCACTTTCCTCAAATAAGTTCTAATCACAGATAAAACGAAGAAAATAGAACACAATACTTTGTACATACATTATCTTAATACTATTCATTCATCCAATACTCACTATAATATACAATAAAAGCAACCTCATGATCAACTTATTTGAAGATTGCGAGAAATTGAGATATCAAAATTTATTTGTGCTAATAAAATAATAAGTAACGACATTTCATTTTAATAAATATTGGAATCATCAAATAATAATACGGTGCCTATCACACAATACACAAAATTCAGAACTTCCATATCACAAAATAAATACTAGATGAAATTATTCTAGTCAGTGTCAATTTAACTAATAATTGAATAACGGTGGAAAAATAACCATATAAGGTAGTTGCGGCTGTCAGTCTGCTGAAATAGCTGTAGGCAAATCTATAGTACGGCTTTCATTGCCAAAAATTAATCTTAAGCGTTTCATTGGAGGCAGTGGATGGACAGGGTTATGTTTACGATGTCGTTCTTTAGATCGTCGTCGTTTCTTTAGGCGCCGGGCTGTCTCAGGATCAACACCTTCTAACCGAAGTACTTCATATTCAGGTGCCTCGGCAGGTCCCCCGCAGTCCATTACCTCTTCAACTACAGGACTTCTTTTCACTCGTAATGTTAATTTCAATCCTCTACGTGGCGGTGTACAAGGACAGTCACTACTTTTATTTGAACTGTCTGCCAACCAAGGTGGTGCAGAATCAGTCTCTTTTCTAGTTTCTTCAGTTCTACTTGTTACTTCCACTTTTTGAATTTTATTTATTTTACTATCTGTTAATTCACTAGGGTTAACATTTTCTCTAAATTCAATCTCACTTTTCAAACATGGGCTATCAGTCATATCTTCATTACTTTGTTCTTCAATATTGTTATCTATTGCAACTTCTTCCTTAGAATTAATTGATTCTATTCTTTGTTGTGGAGATTCTTTAGTATCACAATCTTTATCTTTATTGCCTAAATGGGTTTGAGATATAACTATGGGGTTAGAGTCCAATTTATTTTCATTCTGATTGTCATGTGAAGATTCGGTTTTAATGTCTGTTTGACTTGTTATTACTGTGTTTGGCAAATCAGCTTCTTCTTTAGGTGTGTTAACATTTCTTTCATATTTACTTTCAGAGCCTCCTCTAGAACCACTTCTTACTTTAGGAAAACTGGGGTGTGTATAAGTATCTAAGAGGCGTTTATGACTTCTCAAAACTATACTAGAATGTGAGTCCCTACTACTACGAGAACTAGTCGTGCTACAACATCTAGAAAGAGCTGGACGTTTCGTATTATCTGAAGAAACTATACCATTAACTGTACGACTACTCTCAGTACGCCTTCTTAATCTCTCACCTCGTCTAGAAGCAGAAGACTCCCTGCTTCCCTGTGCTTCAGTACTCCCCGGTCCATCTACAACATCTGCGATACAACCCTGAGCTATTAACAATTCTGCATCATATTTAGTCAAACCTTTCTGTTTCATTTCTTTCATACTAAGTGGAGATACAATTGGGTTTTGCCGGCTAGTTATTCGAGATTTCTCTGAATTTTTACTATTTGAAGTTTTTTGACTTTGTTTGGCTTTTGTTCTATTAATTCTATTATCTGTTTCCCTAAATCTGTATCTTGTAGGTTGCTCATCAATATGAGCACTAACAACTGAAAACGCACCTTTTCCACGTCTTTCACAAGTTTCACATTCACAATAACAATTACCATTTCCAAAAAAGTCTTCACCATAAAAACAAGTAATTTCTTCTCCAATCTCTATGTCCCTTAAAACACGAACAAAAGCTTTACCACGATCAGTGGCCTCAAAAGTACAAGTAGGTCTACAGTCATGATTAATGTATGCTGCAGGGCCTAACCACAGTTGAGCACAATTCTTTCTACAACTATACATAACAGAGAAATCATTTTTTCCAGGGTGCAATAATTGTTTTTCTTCTTCTTCTGTCATTTCAGCTATACAACCAACCAAAAAATCAATCCTTTCATGTTTGAAAAACTTTTTAGTTGTTGAAATTTTTGCTCCTACTCTACCCTCCAGAGAATATCTAAAGCAAGGTTCAATCACAAAACCTGCTTTCTTATCAAAAATTCTTAGATAACGATATATCTGTAAAAAAAAAAGAAATTTGATAACATTAATGTCTCAATTATGGAACATAAATCACATAGTGACACTATTATACAATTTGTAATACTAACATGTTCACGCAATTTGTTTTGTTCATGTTTATTTTTACTAAAATGTCGCGGCATCCATTCACCACTGGCTAATTTTGAATAAGCTTTGTTGTAATCTTGAGTCTGAATAAATTCTTTGATGATATTCTTTAACTGCTCCTTATTCGTTTTTAAAGGTCTATAACGAATATTCATTTTATGTGTAGTAATGCCAAGATAAGGGTCCACAATAAGCGCCGTAGCCAAGTCGTCGTACTCCGACAGCTCGCGGGGAGTCATGCCCATCGGCTGCATCTTGTGGAGCACTTGCCTCCCTGGGTATGACGCTGATCCAACAACCATCCTGGCTTCCTGAACAACAAAGACGATAAATTTGTACTGGCCGATCATGAAAATATTCCAGTAGATACTTTTCAATATGAGAGGCATTTTTATTCATATTATTGAAAAACATATAGCTATATTTATTCATGAACATAAAAATGTTACTGTTTTAGGTACCTAATCAATTTATTTTCTAACTTGTATAAGGACAAACATGGCGGACGAACACGAATCCCAACCATCGACACGTCAAAACTTTAACAATGTTATTTGACCACTTCAAATTCAATTTATGTTAAAAAAATGATTGGATAATATAGAAAACATACTCTACTATTATATGCACTTACTTAAATCATTGAATACATGTCAATTTCATGTTTAAATCCATTAACAACTGCACCCTCAAAAAACAGTCGAGATGTTACTGATAGGTTATTTACGTTTAATAAACATAACAATTTTGTTGTTTTAAATTATGTATCTTGATTCCATAATTTATTATTAATAACAAAAAGATAAACAAACTGGTTTATTTCAAATTAAAGTCCAAGGAAAGCTGAAAAACAACCATGTTTTCAAGTAAACTCATTCATACTATACAACATTGAACGCGTTTATAAGGATTGTTTAATTGATTTCAAAATTTCGTTGTTTATAAAATTCATGAGACATCAAAATTAATAAAAATATATTATATAACTAAAATTTAATACTAAGGATTACTTCTAATACCACATTTAATTATTACAAACGTTAAAAATCACTATAGATATGATAAATAAATTTATTCTTGTAGCAAGCTTTATAAATTTCTTATAAGGACCCTACTCGCGATTCGATAACTTGGTAACTGAGTTTTTGGCGGGATTTTAGTCTGTCATGTAGTGGATTTTATATTTTATTCATAATCTTGTGTTATTTGACTATATATTGTGTAAATTTGGTGGTGTTTTACGTAATATAGTTAGTTTATTATGCATAAGTGAAGTGAATGGAAAATAATAACACGGAGCATGAAATTCTGAGATGCCACAAAAACTCCCGGGAAGGTTCTAGCAAGAGATCCACCATCTTGTTAGAATATGGTTTCATACGATGCTTAACCTGGATACTAGCTTTGGGACAGATAGGTCCCAGCGCGCTTTTTTAAAAATTTTTAAATTTCCCGCCATCGGCAAAGACATTTAGTACATGTACCATATGAGTCTATAAATCTATGGTCACAATAATATATTTAATTATATTCAGATTATATATGGTTTTTATATTATCATGTATTTGATATTATTTTCATAAAAATTATATTTAATTTAAAATATATTTCGTTTTTTTTTTCTTATGATCGATAAAATATTGTATATTTTCTTGAAATAAGTTTTATATGAAATAAGGAGAAAGAATAATAGTAAAGTTGATTGGCTGAAAACTATTGTTATCATATTCATGTGTTTAAATTATTCAATATTTAATTTGATATATTCATATTGTAGTAGTTTAATGTATATTTAGTTCAGTATTTAATGTAAAATATTTTTTCTAACCTAAAAGTATAAATACAATAGCTAAGTTGGACATTTCATGGTTTAGTACAAAAAATAGTTCTTAAAAATTAAATAATAATGTAATAATACATTTTGCATAATAACTGGAATTTCACATTACATCATTTATAATTATTCAAATCTTGTAATAAATCCAGTATTTTTTTAAACCTTATACTGCCAAACTGTTTGCTAACCTTTGCATCATAAGGTCTATTTTCGTTTGTATGGCGCTTAAATCTTTATGGTTTTTCACTAATACAGGTATTAATATTGGAATGATCACACGAAGTTTGTGATATTATTGACTACGTGAGAATGGCAGTAATAATCGGAAAGATTGATTGCCAAAAATAAAGTTAAAAAAAAAAAAAACTTGGTACCTCACTCGACAATGGTTGTAAAAGTTTACTAGAAGACTGGTTGCCAAAAAGAAAATAGAAGAAAGAAGGAATTCTTAGATAACCCGGGGAAGCTGAAATGGCAGGTCAAGCCAAAAAAAAAAGATTAGATAGCTGGTGTAGTTTTTAGCGATATGTTTGCGACTACAGATAACCACGAATAAAGCTAAGATTTGTGGAACACTATATTGTAGAGTAGTAGATTTATCTAGTTTTGCGTTGTCAAAGTAGATTTTATAAATTTTGTATGTTAGAGAGGCAGTACTTACCTATAGGTTACCAAGTTAATAGAGGCCTTTTGGATGACACCTTCAATGCCATACAATATATCTACAATGTTTATAAGTAAAAATTCGATACGTAAATTAGGTACGCTAAATAAACCTACATTAAAATTTATTAACGACGAATATATCATTCAGTACATATTTGCATAGGAAGCAAACTATGGCTTAAAAGTCAAACTATAAGTTTGGAGGTAAACTTTTAATGGAAGGGAATTCTAATCTGCGAGAGTTATTGAAGTGAAAAAATTTAAAGTCGCATTGATCGTAAATAAAAAATATAGAAGATAAACTTATTGGTTTGCGACACCGATGACGTTGACATGTTAGTGAAATGTTACTAATGACCTCGACATGATTGCCTCATATTCCAATGTAGCAAACATCGTATATACATGACAACTTTTAATTGCGCATGTTTAAATATTTTTATGGGTAAAATCGTGTGATTTCTTGTCATCGACCATTACCGATGACGTCGATATGCTTGTGACGTATGGTGCTTGCGCTAAACTAGCGACGTGTAGTAAGTAAAATGAAATCTTACTTAAAATTTTAATATTTTCATAGCGTGAAAATCTTGATAGCGATGAATGAATTATATAATATGTTTATTCAAGTAAAAATTGTTGAGTGTAACTTTAAGACTTTAATAGGTTTCATACAGATTTCAAAAATTTAACCAACATATATTAATTAATTGTACGCAATTAATTGTCTAAATGTAAAGGACATTGATAATTAGTGTCATCAAAATATCGTCTGTATACCTACCTATTTGTACCTATATGCATTTGACTAAAAAACGGCTTCATCGACAAATATGACATACTGTAAACATTAAGCTAATATATTCTCAATCGATAGGTTACTATAATTGTCAAAGAAAAATTTAGAAAGTGTAAAAGGAACATTTTTTTGATGTAAAACATCTATAGGCGGAGGGTAAACCTGACAATTGGCGTGACGGCGCAAAACATGAACTTTGCGACAGTAAAGAAATACTCAAAATCATTTGCACTGTAAGAATCAAACTGTTTGTCGGCCATTCGTTCTACTAAGATTACGCAGCAGGCACCAACGCCCTACCCTTTGATATATGCCGCTAACGCACCGTGCCTGCGCTTAGTTGAATTTTTGTTTTTTATAAAAATGAATATTTATGTAATCAAATAAAGAAACAATCATTATTGTATAGAACAAAATTTGTAATGCTCTATATTTTTATTATGCCATAGTTGATTCCTGTCGTAGTCTGTTCCTGTATGCACATAACTAAAACAATTTCAATGTTTCACATCTGCAAGGCATACCGTGGTGGGTTAATTTCATTTTATTGAAGTGATTTTTATAAGAAAGCTTCGAATTTCTTATCAGAAACCTTTTTATCTAACGAAATGTGGTGAAGGTTAAAATTATGGTCACCGTTGTTAGACAACTTCGTGTCGCACGTCACGTGCGTTCAGTACTTGACCGCTTAGCTGGGTGACAAGTTTGCGTTATCTTTTTTCCCTTTTTTTTAACGTGGGGAAATCCTTTATAGATACACTACCCTCTCCCCTGAGAGGGTGGGTTATGTGGGACTCACACGGACAAAAACCCCACGGTGTACGACTTCCGCTATAGTTGGGATGGCACGAGATCTCTATAGACTTCATTGTGCTGCCCCAGTTGTTGACCCAGCAGCAAACGCGCCTCCACCGGGCTCCATATTGTTATGAGACAGCCGTGTACATACCGACCGTCTCCTTTGTCCGCCGGACCTGTGCATTGGGAAGATGGCCCCCCGACCCATCTTCCCTGGTCCGGTTACAGTGGGAGGAGGCGGTCAAACTGCCACCTCCTCCTGCCTGTCCTCCGTTGGCAGAGATGGGCACTTTAAGGATTCTATTCACGGACACTCTCCGTCACCTACTTCTGCGAGACAACTTCCTCGCAGAAAGAGGCCATAGCATTCCACACATCCTTCCTACCACCGCAGCCAACGTGCTATGCTGCTCCTCCCACGCAACACACTCCGATAGAGTGTGCGACGCGGTGTCCAAGTCAACGCCGCATTGATGGTATACGGTGGTCGGCTCCCTACGTGCTATCCGGTGCAGGTACCAACCGAAGTACCCGTATCCGGTTAGCACCGGCACTAGACGGAACGTCAGTGAGCTCCATCCCCTCTGATACCATTCCGGCCAGACCGGGTGGACGGCGTCGATCGTGTATCGATCGTAACGTGCGTCCGCCAGGTCTCGCTTCCACCTCTCTACCATCTCGTCCCTCTTTACTCTCCTCCTTTCCTCTATTTCTCCCTCAATCGTTTCTTAGCCATCGTATACCAATATACAGCACCTCCTCCTCTAGCTCCAAGGGAAGGGAGCCAGCCAGCACCATGGCCGCCGCCGAGGACACCGTTCGATACTCTTTAATCACCTTCAACTCCACGGTACGTGGTGCAGCTCACAGCGCACGGATGTTGGTGGTATTGAGGGCGTCGACACACATCAGTGTCACATAGGCAGCCACATACACACCGAATCCCATATAGAGACGGCGGCTGACGGCAACCCTCGTGTTCGGAAGGAGTCGTCCAAGCTGCGCTGCCGGTTATTGTCTAACCTTTTTTTAACGTGGAGAGAAAATCCTCATGGACCGGCAGGCTCCCGCGGGGAAGCCTGACTTGAGCCTCCCACCACCTACGTACTAGTCACGCAGGGGTGGGGCTTTTCGACAACTCTAACCAGGTAAAACTCCACGACAATCTACGCCGTGCTGTGGGAGCATTTTGGGATTGCGCGAGAAGCTCCACGACACTTCCGACGTCAGGCGTCCCCACGCCACACCCGGCTAAGGCAACCCAGTTACAGGACTGCCTCCCAGCCCCGAATCCATCCAATGGGACTGCAGGCACCCCAATCCTTTCCCCCTGGAGTTGGCCGGCGGCGGAGCGGCTTAGCTGCTGTTGATTTTTTACTGAGGTTTACTCCTCTTCCGCCCGAGCGACCCTGAGGTCCTCTCCGGCCTACGCTAACCTTTGCACCTCCCCCCGTCACTCAATCCTAACCCTAGCCTAACTATCACAAACCCTACGCCCTCCAATGCCTGGACTTGCGTAACCACTAGGTAGGCAAGCCAGAGGTTACCTAGTCAGCACCCCCCTGTCCCACCACTCTAACCATCCCTAACCCTGGTAGGGTCCTACCTACCTACACAGTCCGTTATAGTGTAACCAAAGCGAGACAAAAGAGCAAGATGGCGAACATTCAGCGACCGCGGTGCATTTAAAACGTAACCTTTTTAAAACAAGTGTTAAGTACGTGCTCATAAATAGTGTCATAATGTGTACTGCCACCTGAGATACAAGATTACCGAGTTTAGGTAGCAACGGTCATATGTAAAATCTAACAATTTTTATCTACTTTTTGATAGTTTTGCGATTCATAATTCTAGTTTGATAAGTTTCGTAATAATATTTTTTGTAATGTTATGGTTTATAGTCACTATTGATGCTTTAGCATATTTCATATTAACTGTAATAATCTATAATTACTTGTGAAACAATATAACTGCACCGTATTGCATTGTATCGCATACTTTTAAACGTAAAGATGTAACTTTATGAGCAATAAATCTATAAAAATAATATAAGTATTTAACTTTTTTGTAATAGCACCGCAAGTATTTTCATGACGCTGCTCCCGCACACCCGATTAGGCCTCCCACGGCAGCGGCTCAAGCCTAGGTTCGATCCCTCGGTAGGGAGCCCTTGAGTGCGTTGCTTGCGCGATGCGGTGACACACAAATATACTTCACTGCTACAACACTACATGATCACCCCACACACGTGCACGCCTATACGCTTACACGTGAAAGTGGAAGGGCTTACTTTTTTCGAAAAACTCTCAATATTCCGATAATAAATATATGGAGGAGTTGTTGAGGCGTGTATGCTTGGTACACATATATGTTTCAACAACTCATACATATATGAATAGTTAGCTAGGTTAGCTAAGATAGATTGCGATTTTTCATGCAACAGGCAACAGTCAAGCCGAGGTATGCCGTGCACCCTTGAGCTGGTTGCCAAAATAAAATCGGCTAAGTGCCTTAAGCGCTCGCCTTAGTAGTCCGGTGAAGCTGTTAAGACTTGCTGGGTCAATAGCGTAGTCATTTCGAAAAAAAAAAATGTCATGACGATTATTTTTTTCTGTAGTAAAGATTCAACTTGATTAAAAAAAAATACTAACTTTCTATAACTTTTAAACTACAGAAATTGATGTGGAACTACCGTTATAAAAATAGTGACAAAATACCTTTATTTAATGTTAAAAAAAATGTATAATATTTATTTTAATGTACATTATTATGATTAATTTTCGTTAGTTACACATTCATAATAGCTTATACATATTTAATTATAAGTTAATTATAAGAATTTTTTTTAATGTAGATAATCTTTTTTTTTTAGTATAAAATTGGAAATTTACAATTATCTGTGAAATAGACAAAGTGTCATCTAATTATTACTTGTCTTCGGTGGCATTACAGAAAATAAGTTTATTATTCTGTATCATAGAAATATTTTTATTTTAAGGCTGTTCTGTGGCTTGGAATACTTTAGTCTGTGATACGTAGTCTCTTAGTAGCACTGTTGCCGTTTTAGCCACTTAGTCGTTAGATCTAGCGGGTTTTGGACATGATTAACGACTTTTTTTTAAATAGCGACTTAAAAAAAATATCGACTTCTAGCGACTAATTTAATATTAAAAATATTTAAGTATTTTGGTACTAATTTAATTGTAATTACTGGTAACAACATGAATTGCTGATGTTGTTTTTGGAATTTCCTTACCAGATTGACGTATGATCTCGAGGTCGACCAGAATGAAAATAGCAAGAAGAGTTATAACGTGACTAAAACTTTTTATAACTAATCCAACTAAAGCCTTTTGTTCGTTTTATCAGAGTGAAGTATTCGCAATATAGTATTTTCACCATATTTTTTACCATGGAATATTATGAAGCGTTTAGCTACCTTTGGCGGATTTTTTTATTATGTATTTATCAAAATCTAGCGACTTTTTAATTACCATCTGGAGACTTTCTTGTTTCTTAAACGGCAACATTGCTTAGTAGTTTGTGAGTCTGTGTGTGGTAGGACTGTTGATAATTTTAAAAATATCGGATTTTCGATATATCGATATTTATGAAAATATCAATATTGGAACTCGATATATTGGAAAAAAATATCGATATTTCGATATATCGGCTATGTTAAAAAAAATGTAATTCAGCTTAACATTGATTTATAGTTTTTAATCCAGTATATTTGTACAGCTTATACCATATATGTTTTAAAATATAACAGTACAGTTCTAAGAGCCACTTGCACAAACGTCATTCAATCATATTGATAATCGTCATCATTATTGTTTTATCTAAATAAGATAATTATGTGTACCAATATTTTTCAGTCCATCAATACCAAGTTTTTTAAATAGTGGTAGTCTACTAGTTTCACTAATAGAATAACATTTCGATGTCTGCTGGTTCGAACCCCGGTGTGTAATAATGAATTTTACAAAATTCGCGTACACTTACTAATTTAAATTGGTAACAGTATCGTCTGACGGTCAAGGAAAATCCCGTGAGAAAACCTGAGCCTGAGAAATATTCTGGTAGTATTACTATATGTGAGAAAACGTACAATTGTGGTTTTCTCGGAGTTTGAAATTGCCAATACGCCATGGGCTAGTGTGGTGATTATGTCCGTACCTTCTTTCAGGAAAAGGTCTGTAGCCCTGCAGTGGCTCTCTTACAGGCTGATGGTAATGAATATTTTTCAGCAAGTGATTTTTTAAATACTATTTACTCCTTATATTCACTTGTTTCACTAGGTACTACGATTACTACTAGCCTGCTTCATATTCATTAATCCAAAACGTGGCAGCGTAGACAATAACGGAAGGAATAGGATAAATGCAGGATGCACGAAATGGATAAAGATGTCCAGGTTATGCGATCCACGAATGCCCTTGTAACTCACGGGGAAGGCGTATAAAATGGTTATGTTACAAAAGAAACGGATGGGAAAAAACTGTACGCGGCAGAGCTGCGATTGTTAAGATGTATGGTGTAACTAGAAGTGATAGAATAAAAACGTATCAGATAAAGTTTGAAAACATCACCAGTGACTGAGAAGTTGAGAAATAATGTTTAGCATGATACAGGCATGTCATAAAGAGAGATGAAAGACTTATAACTAGAATAGTTTTAAGTATGAAAGTGAATAGATATAAAAGTAGAGGAAACCGAAAAAAGTATGGATAAAGTATGTAAAAATAACATATGTAATAGGTGTGAATTCTGAGATTATATCTGACTGAGGAGACTGGAAAAGAAAAACATAATGTATCGATTCAACCTAGGTGGAATAAAGCTAAGAAAATGATTATGAATAAAAAAAATATCAACCGCCGATATCCAAATTATAATATCAAAATATCGATATATCGCCCAAAAAATATTACTAAAAAATATCGATATTTTAAGATAAAAATATCGATATTTCGATATATCGATATTTTATCAACAGTCCTAGTCTGTGGAATATATTGCTCGTGTGCTCTTGTGTGTCGCGCTTTGTTTAAAAATTGTAATAAGAAATTAGATTAAAACTTAAACAATTTGAAATAAAGTTGTGGTGCGGTAACATAAATTGCTCTATATATTATTTTTTGTTTTGATTTCAACCATTCGATACCATTACTTTGTTATGGGTATTTTTATCTAATTTGATATCACTTATCTCATTTCCAAAGAGTATATAAAATTCTAACTTTGTCCTTATATATCGAAGTTGAAATCGTCTTCTGAGCATTTAAAATTTACGTATATGTAACTTATAGTAAGTAAGATTTTTTTAATATATTGTCGGTTGTAGTAAGTAAGTTATGCTAAATAATTAATTAAAAATATTATTTATCCATATAAACATCAACTAGATATTTTTATTTTAAAATATAAAATTAATCACGGATTGTTTGATAATTCCTTAATTAAACAGGAATTCATAATAACAAACGTATATAATTGTGTTCACCATAAATATAGTTCAGTTATTCTATCTTTGTTTACACAATTGTATGCATATTGTAAAACACGTAAGAAAATAAACATGTTTATAATATCAGTGCATGTGCTATAGCTATATAAACCGTACATATACAACATAGTTTCATAGTGAAGCTACTATAGTTATCTTTGTGCAAAATTCCATATGCTCTAAGAATAGATATAGTTATATTTTCTTTCTATGTATGTGGTTAGTCCACAATAGCATAGTCACTTAAAAATAAAAACCTTATATTTAGCCAGTAAAGTGTTTAAAATCTTATTTTTAACTTTTACAATAGCATTGTATAAATATGTTACTGAACTATGAGTATTGATAATTATTAAAATAAGAAGTACTGCAAGACTTCACCATAATTTCAGTTTCATAACACATTGAATTTCAATAATATTTAGATTATACTTTAAATTGTATTGTTTCTTTTTTCTTTTTGCAGAACACTCTACTAATGATTTTTGAATAATCTTTTATTAATAGTATTATTTTTTTTAAAGTATATTTTATTTTATATTGATAACATAGTTCAGGTTTAACAATTCAAATGAATTTACATAGGTGGAGTTAAATGTAATTTTGAATTATGTATAGTAATTTTTTTTAAATATTTTTATGTTAAAGGTAACAAGTTAAAGATGTCTCATTCATCAGGATCATCTGGAAGCCTTAAAAGTGGTGTTATCGATTTTACTGCTGGGTCTTTGGGTAAATAAAATTTTTGTTTATATAGTTTGTTGCACAAGTTTTTATAAGTAAAGATTAAGCTTGATAGTCTGCTTTTATATTGTTAAATTCAATAATTTCGAAAATTAATACACAGTATATTTCTTTAGGTGGCATCGCTGTGGTGTATGTAGGCCAACCCTTAGATACTGTCAAAGTAAAAATGCAAACGTTTCCCCATCTTTATAAAGGAATGTATAACTGTTTGAAGCAAACCTTAAAGAATGATGGAATAATCCGTGGATTGTATGCTGGTACAACACCTGCAATAATGGCAAATGTTGCAGAAAACTCTGTACTGTTTGCAGCATATGGGTATTGTCAAAAGTTTGTTTGCCGACTTGGTGGAGTAGAGGTAATTTTTTTAATTACATTTTTTATCCTAATCTCCTTATTTTTTATTGCTCATGTTTTCACCAGTTGTCTGTTCAGTTATATTGGTTCAAGTGTATGTAATTAATTTTAAAATATTAATAATTGCTTATTTTTAACATGTTTTCTGATTTTTTAACTGTTAATACTAATTATTCAAATAGTTTTAAAATAAATTTTAAAAATAAAACACAATTTTATTATGATTCAAAGGTAAAAAAATTATGTTATTTGTAAGTTTAAAATGAAGGAGCTTCAAGTATTCAGTAAAAAATGTATTGAAGTTGTAGTATGTTGTGTTGTCTACTGCTTGTATGACTATTAAATAGATTTATAGTCAAAATCCGTTATAACATCAAAGGGACTACTCATATTTAGCTGCAAAAACTGATAGTCATAACAATTAGTGATGTTTTCGAGATACAGTATTAATCCGGAACCATTGTTCTGAGTCAATATAACCAGGGGGCCTAGCCAAGTTGCTTGTCTACAATCACTAATACAAATAGAAAATGGAAAAATGTATGGAGATGACATATCTGAACGCTATATATATCACATGATTTTGTGATAAAATCATGTGATATGTCATCTCCATACATTTTCCGTTTTCTATTTGCGTTAGTGATTACAAAATTACGTGATATGGCATTCAGATATGTCATCTTCATACATTTTTCCGTTTTCTATTTGTGTTAGTGATTATAGAAAAGCAACTTGGCTAGGCCCCCAGTATGTTGTTTTAAACGATGTCACCATAAACAGTTTTGACTGTACATTCAAAATCGCCCTATACCTGGCAGTGTGTTCTGGCCACTCTGCATAGAACCATCTCGGTTTCTAGTCTCAGTAGGTTACAATCTTCACCTACAATAACACTTATTATCAAGTGAGGCTGTGGTGAATATAACGATTATTAACAATATTTTTATCCAGTATGCTTCTATAAAGACTTACTCATAGTATGTTATGATAATCAAGTACATAATTTAGTATTGTTGTAAATATAACTATGGAATAAATGTGACATATTTTCCTGTTCAAAATCTATGACCAAAAACTCTTAGATGTGCCCTTCTAGTCTTAACATATTATCAATTTGGACCACATTATCATTTGATATCAGCTGGGCTACTCTATATTAAATCATTAATGTTATCCAGGCTACTTTAGATTTTACATAACATATGTGCGAATGTTTTTTATGATTCAAAAGATGAAAATACACAATTAATTTTATTTCGCAAGCACCACATTCTGTCAATATAAAATCTAGTAAAATAAGAGGATTTCTTTTATCAATTTCTGTTATTATATATCTTCAAAGTAATAGTTACATCATCCGTAATTAGAATCTTCGGAAAATCAGTCACTGATAACCTGAATTATGTTTTGGTTAAAAATGAACTTGCGGTTATCAGTTGACCCACATCATAATAATACATTTTTATTGCAATTCGATAAATTCTACGTCTGATGTTATACTGACAGGTTCGTGTTCTGTTCTGTATATGGAGTGGAAATGTCTCGGTTTCAACCTTGTAGGTAATTATAAGAGTGAATCAAGTTATCTGAAGAATATTCAATAAAGAATGTACTTATAGTAAATAACAAATAGATTTGCTTAGTTTAACAGTGCTTGTGTGTGTTCATTTCACATCACTCGTACAATTAGGTATTGCACTTTTAGGGATTTTGTAAATAGTTGAGTGAGTGAGTATTTTCATTTCATTCGGCAACTATACAGGAATCAATACTACAGTCAAAATCTGTTATGACAAAATCGAAGGGACTAATCATATTTAGTCGTAAAAACCGATAGTCGTTATAACCGGTGATGTTTACGAGATACAACATTTAGACCTTTGTTCTGTGTCAATATAACCGGTATGTTTTGTAGGTGGTAGAGCCCCGCTGAAGTTATTTTTGGTTTCAGCATGAATGGGCCGGCTCCTCCGGGGTAGTACCACCCTTCTCACAGATAACCGACGTGAAATAACAGTGCTTGCATTGTTGTGTTTCGTTCGGTCAGTGAGTGAGCCGGAGGCCCACGTCCCTTCCTCTTTCCTTCTTTCCCTTTCCTTCCCCTCCCCCTTCTCCCATATACAGGTTGGCAACGCACTTGCGACGTCCCTGATGTCGCTAGTGTCTATGGACGGTGGTGATCACTTAACATCACGTGACCCACAAGTCCGTTTGCCTCCTTTGATATAAAAAAAAATGTTCTGAACGATGTCCCCATAAACGGTTCTGACTATATTTACGTAATTTATTTTTTTTAAATCCGTTTTTCTTTGTAATCACCTTTCTTACGTAAGAAACCATAATGAATGATGATGGTTAGCGACTAGCGAGTATCTACGCCGCGTACCGAAAGAAGTGTGATATAATTATAGTATGATGGTAGTTTTTTCTAAGCACGCCTGGCTTGCTGCATTCCTCAAGTTGAAGATCTGTCGTCAAGCGCGTATGGTTATGTTCTGATAGCAGCACTTGCAAGTCACATCCTTATTTACCATCAGTTGAGATTGTGGGCAAACGCTAATACTCATACGGTGTTTTTACGAAAAAGTTAAATACGTATTCCATACTTGCTTTAAAAAGGTGAAGTTTTAAATGCTCCGCACTCGCCTGAGGCGAGTTCGCGTTATTCTTTTTTCGTTAGTGTAACCTAACCAAAGCGAGACAAAAGAGCAAGATGGCGAACATTCAGCGAGCGCGGTGCATTTAACTTTTTTGTAATATTATGTATAAAACATATTTTATGCAAAGTTGTGTGATTCTGGAACCACTGATCCAATAATCCGTTCGGTGATTTTAAGTTACCTTCTTTAAATTTTATGGTCACTATTTCATGTTGATGGATAAGCGTAATTTGTAATCTACAGGTAAAACTTAATAGAACTTAAAAGTCATCACCTACTTCTAAGATTAGGTCCGGATAAACAAGTCACACATTCATTTTGTTTCTGTGTATGTATTATAGAACGTGTTTTATCTGTATTTGCATCTATAACAAAGACAGAAATAAATAAATGAACACTTACTGTACTACGTATTTATATGAAGATATAACAAAATGATTATTATTTCAACTCGACCAGTAATGTTATAAAATTTTAGCACGTTCTTACTTACTGCTCTCCTAGACTCATTTGTGAAAAGGATTGTCTTAGGATAATTTGATTTGTTTTGTATAAACGTGTTTTCTATATATGCTTTTTATCATTTCCACTTTCAATTTCGTTACATTTAAAATATTTCTAAAACTGAAATACGAATGGTATTTTTAGTTTAGCTCTCCACATTTGTCATGCAGGCATAACATATATATCTAGTAGTAATTTACTTTATATGTGCATGGTGCTTCTAGTAAAGTAAAACTACGGAACACTGGTCAAGTCTATATTATATTAAAAATACTTCAATTATGACAAATGAAACTATTTCTGGAAACCCTGATGACGTTTTTATGTGCCTCAAGTCTAGTCTCGCTGCTCTATGCATTTGTTTTCCGAGCTCTGCTATAGAAATCGTGTAGATGTTACATTTTTTAACGTAACTCGACAGCACTTCATCTAAAAATAATGGTTACCACCGAAATACTTACAACCTAAGGATAGTTGTTACTGTCATACCATCCTGCAAGCTGCACTGGCTGATGTAAAAACTTGATAAAATAAAAACTCTTTCTTTTTTTTTTTATATCAAAGGAGGCAAACGAACTGGTGGGTCACGTGATGTTAAGTTATCACCACCGTCCATAGACACTAGCAACATCAGGGACGTCGCAAGTGCGTTGCCCGCCTGTATATGGGAGAAGGGGAGGGGAAGGAAAGGGAAAGAAGGAAAGAGGAAAGGACGTGGGCCTCCGGCTCTCTCACTGACCGAACGAAACACAACAATGCAAGCACTGTTATTTCACGTCGGTTATCTGTGAGAGGGGTGGTACTACCCTGGAGGAGCCGACCCATTCATGCTGAAACCAAAATAGCTTTAGCGGGGCTCTACCACCTACACACCTACCATCTACACTACCTGTGCGTCTCTAACGGGTTTATCATTATTTCCATGGCGATAACCATCAAAGCGGGCAACTTTTTGAAAATTAAAAGCTGAACATTTTGTAGATGAGGGAGGGAGGGAGGAGGTGTTTGGTTAATAGAATGTTAAGTATAAAGTTCTGTTGGTATAGGAAAAGAGAATCTACAAAAAAAATTCAAGTTACCAAAATCATTTATTTTGATAATCATATTATATCCAAATGACATTTCCACCACTCATCACTTCAGAGCTTTCGTTTAAAATATCATAGAAGTTTTCGAAACTGCTCATTTTAAATTTAATCTTTCACACAAGGTTTCAATTTTGACGGATATTTTCATTTGGAAGTATATAGTGCATTGTAAAACGTTTACGTATTCTCCATTGTGTAAATATACGTGTGTATTGCGGTACATTTGAAAAATAGGAATAAGGAGCTTATCCAACGTTTACGGGAGTATCTTACAGAAAATTGAAAATTGATATGGAATAGTTTCATAGAATTCGGGATGGTTGGCTGCCTTACTCTATCAAATTATGTGCAGTCGTCTTAACATCTCAATTGATTATTATATATACACTTAAGCCAATACGCTTTAGCAGGCCACACTGCTACTCGGTCGGTTGTTACACCTGGTGTATAGTAGTCGCCTTTCAGACCCTCGTATGTCCTATCATCGAGAAACAATATATGTTTATAAATTCATGTGTTTTTTGTAGAGGGTGGATCAATTGTCAGCCCTGGGTAATGCATCGGCGGGATTCCTTGCAGCGTTTTTCTCTTCTTTCACATTGTGCCCAACAGAACTGATCAAATGTCAACTACAAGCTATGCGCGAAGTCAGTGTGCAGGGCTCACAAACAGCTGTACGATGATCCTTTTTGGGTATTTCATTTAATATAGTTATGTTATTTTCAAATCTATGTATATTTTAACATAAATGGTTAGTCGTTTCATATAATCCGGTGTTTATAAAGAACAATCGTGTATTATTAATTATTTTTTTAAATATCATAGGAGGCAAATGAACAGGCGGGACACCTGATATTAAGTGATCACCGCCTTCTATAGACACTAGCAACATCAAGGGAGTCGCAAGGACGTTGCTAGCCTGTGTTTTGGTAAGAAAGGAAGAATGGGCAGAAGGAGGGGAGGGATAGATGTGGTGTCCCTCCGGCGCTCTCACTGATCGAACGAAACACAACAATGCAAGCACTGTTACTTCACGTCGGTGTTTCTGTGAGAGGGTGGTACTACCTCGGGCGAACCGACCATTCATGCCAAAACCAATTAGTGTCAGCGTTGCCCTACTACCTATATAATGTAAGGCATTAAAAAGGAAAATAGGAAAATATTGTCGCAGCAATTACCTTTTATAGTTCTATAGAGTTGCCATTATGTTTTGTTATACTGCAGAAAATTATTCATGCGTCAATATATATTATCATACTAAGTTGTTCGTAACAAGGTTACCCGGTGCGGTGACTAGATAATACGTATTTACAAATACATCAATTAACATTATTATTCTCTTACATAGGTGAATCAAATAAGCGTGTGTATTAAACGTTACTTAAAGATCTTTATTTAAGATAGAACACAACTATTACAATATTTCCTCTATAAATGAAAATGAGTTTCTAAACAACACTACAAAAGAATGACGCCCATTCGGGTGTTCTACGCAGAGTCCATTTTTCTACTTGACTGAGTTTTTTATTCTATTTTCCTTGCATATCTATACTAATATTAGAAAGTGGTAAAGTTTGTGACGTTGTGACGATGTAGGGGGTAATCTCAGGAACTACTGTTCTGATTTGAAAAATTCTTTCAGTGTTATATAGCTCATTTATCGAGGAAAGTTATATCACGCTAGGACCAATAGGAGCGAAGTACCAAAGAAGAATGTTTCAAAATCGTTTTTTTTTCCTCTTGAGAGTTTCCGCTGCGTGTTAGCGCTAGCTCAAAGTACTTTACCATTTCATGCGAACAAACTCGCAGGCAAAGGCTAGTTTACAATAAAGATAATTACTCATATAGTTTTATGCAAAACATATTATGCTGAGCATTATGATAATGAATGCTGTTATTGTTAATTTCTTATCTTAAATTATTATATCTATGACATTGATTCATTATTATGTATAATATTTTGTTAGTATATTAATATTGTACCAATATATATTTATTTATATTAACTTTTCAGGTTAGAGTGACACCATTGCAACTAACACAGCAAATATTCAAACAATATGGAATACAAGGCCTATTTAGGGGTCTTGTGCCGACAATAATGAGAGAAATGCCGGGATATTTCTTCTTTTTTGGCGGATATGAAGGTGAATATACAGAAGTAGTATTTTTTCTAACTTAGATTTAATCTATCTCAAAAATGCAAAAGGTCACGTATTAGGAACACACAGTTTGCGCGGTAGTTTTTAAATGGATATTTTTGACGATATACTTATGTGGAGGTTCGGGTCATATTTTGTGTTCTCGACTTATAAACTTGTTTCATTTTACTGCAAAGCGACAATATTCCTGGTGCTGTCTTTAGGTCAGAAAAGTGTTGTCCGCAATAAGCGCTGACATACAACTTAGTTCTTAGGAGTATGATTCTATATTGACTGGCCTTAAATGTTGTGGTCCTTGTTCAAATTGGCTAGAAACAACTATGTCGGTACTGAATGAACACTTTAAATTAGAAGGTATGTTTGCTGCTACATACGTCTCAAAACACTAACAAAGAAGATTTATAAAAACGTTAGAACGTTATATCATAATATCTCGTTTTAATTATAAAGTGTTGCACTTTTCTAGTAAAAATTATATGATTTAGTTAATTTAATTTATCTAATTAAATATCTTAATATCGGGATAAAATTTTCTTGAATATAATTATGTAAACAATGAAATTGGTACTCAATATATATTTTTAAACAGAACCGGTAATGGCTTTCGCAAACTGTACATTATGCATGCATGGTATAATTCATATATCGTTGCTATTTTTCATGTTGTATGAAAATTATATTAATATATCATAAAACCAGAACTTGTATTATAGACGTTACGAGTGTGATTTTACTTCACTAATATATGATTTATGCTAATATATATTATTATTTATATTATTTATTTATTTAATATATGATGCAGAATACACAATGTAGAATTAAATTTTAGATTGCTTTAGTTACAACTTAAATATAAATGTGTGTGTGTGTGTGTGTATGTATGTAGTTCGCGTTCGAGGAGAATCCTTAAAAAAATATAATATATTAATATAGAAAAGACATACGTGAACAATACATCACACTGGTTGTGACACCTTTTCCCAAGACATCATAACGCAGGCGCCAACACAAATACGTATCTCGAACGAACGAAGAACAAGCATCACTGCTAAAGTACTTGGTTCACAATAAACCCTCAGCAAAAAAAATCGTAAAGCATATCCTCGAGAGCAATTTAGTTTTTGTTTCATTAAAATCGAACCAATCTATCAAAACCTATTGTAGTTTTAATGACGACGCGGCGTAAGTACGAGAGAAAAGGAGGAGAGAAATGGACTTAATACGTTCAGATTACTTTATTAATCACTGTTTTTTTCGTAATCTTCCACGTAGACGAAGAAGATACTTACAATATAAGATACAGTAATTGTAAGAAAGGAAATTATATGTATTGAACTGTAACATTGAAATAGGTATTATATTATATTAATTAACGTCATATAGTTGCTTGGTATTTATAGCCGAAGTTACTATAATGTTATATTGCTAATTTTAGGAACAAGAGAACTGCTTGCTAAACCCGGCCAGTCGAAAGATGATATCGGTTTTATCAAAACCATGATCGCCGGAGCAGTTGGCGGACTAGTTTTATGGACGGTGATATTCCCTACAGATGTTATCAAATCCAGGGTTCAAATATCCAATAAGAGTCAAAAGTTCCTTACAGTCGGCTATGAGATCGTAAGACAGGAAGGTTTGTTACAGAATTCTTATAATTAAAATATTATGTAATAGTTAAAAATTCATATGATAAGGAGCGTAATTACTTAGATTACAACATGACCAATAGCAACACTTAACACAGTTTTTAAAATATTAATCTTGTTCCAATTTTATGAAAGAAAACGTGTCGATCTCGATGTAAATTTCCATTAATTTTTTCGTTTTTATGCGTTCATTGAAAGGTATTCAAAATAAAGGAACTAAGGAATGCTTATGGTAAAAAGTTATTGGTAAATACTAAGAAGTAGTTAATGTTGAGTAAAAAAGTTTGAGAAGCTGATAAATGTCGCAGCAGGTTCTTAAAAAGAATGAAGAATTTCAGAGCGTTGCTAAGTCTAGATAGAGTGTCTTAAATAGCTGCTTTATAACATATCTTAAAAAATATATATATTTTAGGTATTCAGCATCTTAGCTTTACCGTCCCAATAAATTCTTGATAATTTATTGTATGTCCATAAAAATTTAAGCTGGACTTAGTAAAAGTCCGACACGATTTAAATACGAGAACTGTAACATATTGTGCCTACTATATTTCAGACTCAATAAGACCAGTAAGAGTTCTTTAAATCTTCCAAGGCACACTTCCGATTTATCGGATAGTAAATACAAGCATCATGTTAACTGGAGTTTGATGTTAAAAGATTATTATATTATAGGGTAGATCAGTATGTAAACGATAGTGGTATCTGAAAATAATACCCCTTTGATTAACAGAACACGTTCAGCATAAAATAAACTGAAAAAAAATTCTACATTAAAACGTGGCGCCATTTATGAGCTATAACCATAGGTCCTATAGTTTTCTGTTCACAAACAAATTTAAAGCGTCATCTTTTTGAAACTGACGAAACTTACAGTTAATAACAATAATCAACATTGACAATTATTTCATTTTTAATTGAAAGATATTTAGGCCATTACTCGAAATATAAATTATCCTATCTCTCAAGTTGGACTAAATTATAAACATATTAACACAACTTTCATGATATTTGAGTAGTTTCGAAGTTCATTGTGGACAAACATCATAAAAATAGATTTTTATATATTTAAAGAGTTATTACAAGTATACCAAGATCCGGTTTCTTATCACTTCTTGTCGATGACTGGCTTGTTTTCCGAATCCACAGAGTAAAGAATTTCTTCCATGTACGCACCGTTGAACGTTCATAAAACTTAAGTTCTAAGGTTCTAAATTGACTGAAGTGATTGATGACGCTGTTAAGTAGGTACATACATGGGGCCGTGAACGCTCCGGCACGGGATATTGTGGATTACAGCTTAAAGATGGCCATAAAGAATAAAAATGCAACCGCTATAAAAACAATAACGTCAATAAACCAAAATAGTTAATAATTAAATAAACGAATTAAAAAAAAAAAACATATTTGCTCACGGATACGATTTTTTACGTATACAAGACAATACACGTAAGCAAAAAAAAGGTGCGGACCAAAAGTCTGCAGAATAGAAGAAACTGAATAAAAAAAAATTGATTTTAATTCTTTCATCTCGACCATTTTCTGCATGTTAGAGATTTATTTGGAAGATTTATTATAGATTATTGTGTGTTTTATTTTTAGATAAATTTAGTGTAAACTAATAAAAATCGAAACAATTCACTTTTCAGGGGTGTTAGCTCTGTATAATGGACTTAAACCAACACTAGTAAGGACGATCCCAGCGACTGCAGCGCTGTTTGTTGTCTACGAATATTCGAAGAAATTTATGCACCAATCATTTGGTGATTAACATAAAATAAAAAGTTGATAATTAGTACAAATTTATTCCATATATTTTGCATTATATAAGTATTTAAGTTATTATTCTTACATTGTTATATGCATATAGAATAAAAATGTATTGAAGTTATGTTTTAATTTTTATTTGGAGAACAGAATACTAATATTCTGTTCGAAGACGTGCAGAGCTAAGAAATTGCTTGCTTCCAAAACTAATTCTAAGATGGGTTTGCTAAATGAAATATGTTTCTTTGTTCACATTCAATTTTTTAAGTTTGTTTTAATTGAGAATCTTTTCTGTTATATCTTTCAGTTCTTAATGGATCACAAATAACATTTTAGCAGAAACTAGCAGATTTCCTACCGTTTTCTTAGTATTCAATAATTCATTAGAGGTCAATCGAATAAAAAAACCCAGATCGATTCACAAAAAAATTCGTAACAAATGGTCATAGTGCTGTGTTGATATGTTCAGTAGTTTGGAAGTGCTTCTCAAAAGAATTTTTCTTATATTATATACTAGCTCACATCCCCGACTTCGTCTGCGTTATTACTATCTTAACAGTATATTTTATGGACAGAGAAAAAGACACGATAAACAAGGTACACACACCTCATACTACTTGCTTCACTTCACACATTGCTCAACGCATAGTGCTTATAAAAATTGTTTCTTAATATCAATTTATTTATATTACATTGAGATATCGTGATATTTCATTAGATAATCATCAAGTGTCTGAAAATAAAATAAAGAATCCTTGTATTGAATCGTTACATTTGAAAATGAGCTAAATTCAATTTTAGTCGTTCGTATAACATGTTTAAATGTGTAAAATTTTAATATTATATTTTAATTTAATATGCTTTAGAATATATACAAAAAAAAAACTTTTTCATCTGTTTTTAAGATATAATAAATTAAGGTATGATTTGCAAGATAGCTTGGTGTTCTAATAGATGTCTACCATTAATTTCGTCAAATTCTATATGAAAAAGCAAAGAATTTACATACCTTTGAAGTTGTTCAAAACATTCATAATATTTAGTAACGCTGTGCAATGTTTAAAACAGCGTTGAATACAAGTGGGACAGCATACAAAAAGCTCAAGGCTGTGTGTTTTTAGTATGATACTTTTAAGACTGTCAACTTTCCTCCTATGTCGTTATTTTATTTCTGTCTATGCATGTCCTCAATGAGATAATTTGATATGGTAAGAAGAGCAAAGATTATATAAACTGCGACTCTTCGAATATTCGTCAATGTTTACGAATCGTAAGATGTTCTGGTTCATTTATTCGTAACAAAGCATCTTATCATCAGCCTGTTAGAGACTCACTGCAGGGTCAGAGGCATCTTCCCGAACGAAGGTATGGGCATAATCACCACACCAACCCACGACGTATTGGCGATTTCAAACTGAGAAGTCTATAGTTCTATATTTAATTTTTTCTCACATACAGTAATACTACAAGAACATTTTTCACAAGGTTCAGGTTTCCTCACAATGTTTTCCTTCATCGTCAGCCGATACTGTTACTAATTTAAATTGGTAAATGTACGCGAATTCCGAAAATTGCGTTGATACGAGCCGGGATTCAAACCTTCAGACATCGAAATAATATTCCACCGACTTTATCTTAAATTGGATTAAAGCGTCTTATAGTTGAAGAAATATTTTTTTGACTTTCTGGCGCTATAACAATGTTATTTGTGTATCAGTATCAGTCTTATTTCCAACACGGTACAGAAGTAAGAAATTGTTATAGCTGTGCTAAATTCAATAAGCATATAAAATATGTAATACAGTCTCAATCGGTAATGGATCCTCAGCAATAATCAGAACTAGGTGTGATAGAATATGTATGTAGAATGCACGTGTTATTCTTAAATTACATTTATTTGGTAAGATTTAAATAATTCATGATTACTATGACCATAATTATATATATATATATATTTTTTTTTTTATCGAAGCACGACATAGTGACTGCACTATGCCTGATGTTAAGCATAGTACAATCCAAATTCATCGGCAACCACCGAGAGACAGATTATCCATCGCCGGTCGCCGCTGTCATGCCGGCCATAATGACGAAAGTCACTCGGTACTGGATATGCACAGGCTGATCCCGAAACGCGACACGCAGAAGCGAGTCACTATGATGGACTTTTCCGGCATATACATGGTGGTTGCGACCCAGTCGGGCTGTAAAACCCTACCACCCAGCTTTCGCCATTGCCTCGTTCGTTATTCAGCAGGGTGCACCACGTGCAGGTGAGATTGGCTTGGGTGTCTCAAGTCTTAAGATGTTACTCGACACCCCATAATATATTTGATTGTATATCAAGAAATTTGGTCCGCCTGTGACCATGCGTTGCAAACCAGCTTTCGCCAACCCTGAAAACGTATTCTAGTTGCCTGATACTGACGGGCCCTAAACAACTTCATCGGACTACTAAGACGAGTGCTTCCACTCAGCCGAGCTAAATATATAAGTGCCTGTTTTATATCACTCGCGCATATCCACAAATAAGTAGAGGTATAGGTATATATATTATTATGGCGTTTGTTCATTACATCGTATGATGAAGACGATGCACGTGTGAAGAAGATAAACATTAAAGTTACACGTGCCATCCACAACTAAAGAGAATCTTTTGAATGAAAATGTGTCTTATTCACACAAAGACAATAATCGTCACGATATCGATCGATCGATCTTTTCACGGTGATTCTTTCACACGTGATGGGATTGTATTTGACTGAACGTTACAAACGTATACGCATTTACGAGTGATTATTATCAGGACATTTTAAGCGTTTAAATATTCGTGCGCGATCACCCGTGTGTTTTTAATCACGGAGGAAAGTTCTCCTGTGAACGCAGATACGCGCGATTCATTTATAATTCGGTGAAGTTGTGAAGACAATTCCAGGTCAACAGCGTTTTCATTTTGAAAAAAAAAAGAAAACGTGATTCATCGCAGGATACTTTCGGGTTGTGTAAGTGTGTGTGAAAAACATACAGTATTATCTAAACACGTGTGCTCATAAAAGACACTCTTGGCTGATTACTAGAGTAATCCATGATTAATAGTCTTTATGGGACATGATCTTTCATTCGCGATTCGAGTACACAGGATAGAACGCGTGAAAACTATATCATTGTCTATAATTACGAGCGACTGTATTAACATATTTTTAACCCTTAATTATTCATGCGCGGTCACTCGTAAGTATTTTAGGTACCGTAGGGGTGTAAGGTGTGTCGAATAACATCTTAAGACTTGAGACACCCAAGCCAACCTCACCTGCACGTGGTGCACCCTGCTGATCAACTAACGAGGCAATAGCGATAGCGGGGAGGTAGGGTTTTACAGCCCGACTGGGTCGCAACCACCATGTATATGCCGGAAAAGTCCATCATAGTGACTCGCTTCTGCGTGTCGCGTTTCGGGATCAGCCTGTGCATATCCAGTACCGAGTGACTTTCGTCATTATGGCCGGCATGACAGCGGCGACCGGCGATGGATAATCTGTCTATCGGTGGTTGCCGATGTTTTTGGATTGTACTATGCTTAACATCAGGCATAGTACAGCCACTTTGTCGTGCTTCAATAAAAAAAAAAAACAGGGTAAGATTGCTCGTGTAAAATCGTGCAATTTATTTTGGGATACTTTTACCTTTTTCTGGAATGTGTAAAAAACATGGTTTTATCTAAATTTGCGTACTTATAAAAATGTTCTTAACTAGTGTGGTCCATGTTTGTCCTTGTGGAATGGACATGAGAGCTAGAGGACATAAATCATAATTATATTCGTTTATTTTTAAAGTGTGATGATTGATATATTTAAGAAAAATAATGTCTTACTGGGTGATCAAATATAGAGAGCAATAAAGTTTGACCATGTTTTGATGATGATTATAAAATTATTTACTTAATATCATGAAGGATCCACTCTGCAAAGGTAAAAATGAGCATATCTGTTCCATTTATAATTAGAATAGTTAACAACATTTGAACAGTCTTTTTTTTTACTTATTTCTCAAATATCTAACGTTAGATAAGGTTCAGAAACCCTTGTTGAGGCTCCTTTTTACATAATATAATATGCGTCAGATTTCTGTCCTTAGAGAAAAAACGTGCGAATGTTAAGTTCGCGTTAAGAGCACACAGACATAAAACCTCAGTTTATTATAACTTTATTTAATTATGAAAAAAATGTTTTCATAAATCTGGCCTATATTGAAACTGGCTGTTTTTATGCGTGTTATCTATTTATTTATTATAATGTACTTTATATATTTATATTTCTTTTAAAAAATGTTGAGAAATAGTTTTTTTTAGGTAAAAAAATGACCAAAATTGTTCACAGATTTTTTTTGTCGATCTCATGTATAATTTTAATTTAATACTAAGTTTTATTTCACTTAATAACATTTTAGCAAAGTAGATCACGGAAGAAAGCTTTATTCTGTGAAAATAAGTAATGGAAAAAAAGTTTGCAATCATTTTATTAGTAGGCAACATTCCTTTGTTCTACTGTCAAATCTGAAATCATAAATAGCGTTTATCGTAAATTGTCATTTCATGTGGGTTATTGAACATCTTGAAAATACGTTTGTGTAATAACGAATAAATAAATAACGAAATATTCTCAATTCTGTTCAACAAAGACAAGCGTGATTAAAACAAGGTTAGTTTAAAATGTATAAATATGTTTGTATTTTATAAGATGGCGACTTATCCACTAATTTTTCTTTGTTTCATGTTGTGTAGATGCCAAACATAAAATTACAGTCTTCGGATAACGAAGTCTTTGTCGTTGACGTAGAAATAGCTAAATGCTCTGTAACTATCAAAACGATGTTAGAAGATTTAGGCATGGAAGATGATGAGGAGGAAGTTGTTCCATTACCAAATGTCAACTCGGCTATTCTCAAAAAAGTAATACAGTGGGCAACGTACCATAAAGATGACCCACCATTGCCTGAAGATGACGAGAATAAAGAAAAAAGGACTGACGACATTTCATCCTGGGATGCTGATTTTCTTAAAGTCGACCAAGGCACTCTCTTTGAGTTAATCTTAGCTGCTAATTATCTAGACATCAAAGGTTTGCTGGATGTCACTTGTAAAACAGTGGCTAACATGATCAAGGGTAAGACTCCAGAAGAAATTCGTAAAACCTTTAACATCAAAAATGATTTTACAGCAGCTGAAGAGGATCAAGTGCGTAAAGAAAATGAATGGTGTGAAGAGAAGTAATATGTATAATACTAATAATTTATCTACTTTAGTTTTTGATTAAAAATTAATTAAAAATATTTAAAATGTTCTTTGAATGACAGATTTGCCTTTGATATTTTTTTAAAAATAATTGTATTACCATAGTATTAAAGAGAATCGTCATTGTTTGAAATGGTAGAAATGGTCTTTATTATTCTGTGATTCTCTGTTAAAGCAAAATTTTTAACTAAATGTTTTAATTTCTTAAGTTTCTTGTTGGTAAATATGATCTTTCATTTTGTAACTTTATTCATGATAAAAGATTATATTAACGTATTTTGTTTCACTATCCATTGTGTTAAATTTGAATTGTGGCAATAATATTGTTTTTAATGTAATAAAACATATAATTACAGTATGAAAATAGGAAACATTTTTTGTTCTACTATATTGTCTATGACTATTCTCATGCTGAAAGCAATATAGATCCTCTTTGCATGTCTACTCTGCCTCGATATATAGTTTTAGTTCTCTTTAAAATTTTGTTTTGCAGAAAAGTTTTTTCAATCAGTATCGAAAAAAAACAGTGTCATTTTTTAATGTACAGTAAAATCATTTAATGTAAAATATTACTAATTAAATTATAATTTCTTAAATCATAGTTTGTTTACTAGTTAATTTGCAGTACTCACTAGATATCAGATATTATTAATTTAAAATATGACCAGAGTGCTTTTTTTTTTAAGTTTTTTTTGGTGTCTATAATGATTAGGTTTTTACACTAGCTTGCAGAAGGTGGTTTCTGAGTACAATCTCAAAAAGTGGCAAAAGCAGGAGACATACTTTGAACATTGATTATTGTTTGCATATGCAAAGGCAAAAAAAAGCTCTAGATAAATTATATATCAATTGGCTCCTGTAGTATAATGCCCCTAGTACAACTTATAATTACCAAAACCTCTCATTGTACATATACAATGTTCAAAATAAAGTCAAGATCAAAACATACTTATAAGAAAGAAGAAATCTATTCATGTTTTCTATATATATATATATATATAATATATATTCTTTTGCCACCAATAGCATAAAAAACAATGTTTTTATATGCCACATATGTCTTAAAAGTATTTGTTAAAGCTCGCTAGGATTGTTAGCTTTTTTTTTATATCATAGGAGGCAAAAGAACAGATGGGTCACCCGATATTAAGTGATCACCACTGTCCATAGACACTTGCAACACCAGGGGAGTCATAAGTTCCAACCTGTATTTGGGAGGAGGGTGGGGGAGGGTAGGTGGGTCGCCGGCTCTCTCACTGACCGAACGAAACGCAACAGTGCAAGCACTGTTACTTCACGTCGGTTTTCTGTGAGAGAGTGGTGCTTCCCCGGACAAGCCGACCCATTTGTGCTGGAAACAATAGCTTCCTGAAATAGAAAATTTTCTGCCAGCAGTTGAAAGCTAGTATATTTCCAGGCTAAGATTAAGATCATTTTGGATCATATGGTTAAAATCACATAAACAGAAATATTGATTGTAGTTAGTGGAATATAAAAAAGTATCTTAAAATTTGGTGTTTTTATTGGAAAGTAAATAGTTTACAGTAAGTTACTGTAATTAACATATTATTAGTAGACTACTTACATTTTCTTACTATTATAATATTGAATAGGTTTGTCTTTGCTCTTTGTTGCTGAATTCTGTGTATATAGTAAAATATAAAGTAGACGTTGTTTGATGAATTTCTTCAAATATTAACATGCATAAATATCATAAGCTATTGTATATACATAATAACTATCAATATACTTAAGCTATAAAAATGTGTATTAAACTATCCCATATATATTTTCGGTATTATAATAACTCTCTGGAATAAACAATTTATTAATACAATTAAGTATAGGACTATTGAAATGCCCGAGGTAAGATCCACAGGAAGCAGCACCAAGTATAAGACCAATAAAGAATGCTGCACTAGTTAGTAGTATGACCATACAGTAAAATCTGTTTTGAGTTGCCAATAATTCTTTACATAACCATAAAAAGTCACAAAATGAGCTGAAATAAAATAGAAATAAGTAGTAAGTATTGGTCATAACAAATAACTTCAATTCATTCCTTGAATATACTTTATAGATCTCCGAAACCCATAAACAAATAAGCTAACACTTGATCACAATACCACCTCATCTTGGAGACAATGTGAAGTTAATAAGATGCCCAACGAAGCTAGCCCTAAGATACAGCAGTGTATGTAATGGCTAAGGATATTTGTTGACAGACATTCAATTTGAGTGTGGCAGTTAACTAATTGGGTATTGGAAAATACTCTACCAAAATGTTATGGTTTATTACCATAGACAAGTAGTCTGTAAAGGCACCTTTCCTGTGTTGGTTACAATGTATGTCTTTACCAAAGTATGGCATACTGTCGGATTGCAACAGACTACTACTACAAACATGGAACCTTTACAAATAATTCACACAAATACCGTAGTGCATAATTTTACATTTCTATAAAATAACGGTAAATTGAAATTAACGTAAGCAAGATACCTATTTAGAAATTTTTGAATTTGATGCAACTCATAAAACAACTCATGTGTTGTTAGTACCAGTGCATTTCATTTATAATGCCTGAGTACAAAAAGATGTCATTAAATTATGAACTCACGTTAGATTTAACGTGCAAACGTGTTTTTTAAAATCAACCAGACGAAACTCGTCGGTACTTATTTACAGTCTAGTCCTGACTAGACTCCGGTACAGATTTAGGTCGTTACTTTTGTATTATCTATTTACTTAGCATCTTGTTTAGGTTATGTTATAAGCATATTTAATTAAACGATTTTTATTCACGAAATGTAATAATTACCTCTATAATAATAATAGTCACCTACCTGCAGCATCTTGTATTATCGTATAATAATTTATCGGTTTCATCTAATAAACGCTGTAATTGTTGCTGAGCTAATGTAATCACCGGACATTTCTTATGAAGTATATTAGCTATTTCTACTTCGGATTCCAAGTCGCAGGTACAACCAGGAGTGTTAATTTCGTCACTCCTAGGACTCGTGTTAGTCTGGTTAACGTGTATATCAAAAGGGGAATTGTTCGCATCTGTTTCACGTATTATTCTTCTATCGTTCTTGTAAGTTTTCCTGGCATATTTATAAACATTTTGTACTCTATAATCATCTGAAGCCATGTTAGGACAAAATGCATATCTGACGTTATGCACATGTAAGTCAAATATTTATTTATTTATATAATATGTATAGACGTAGAGTACTCGACCTTTTTTTAAAAGGGGCCACAAACACATTTCATTCATGTTGCGGGTAGCAAACTACCAATATTTAGGTTTTGAATAAAAACGTATTTTTTAAATTAACCAAGTATCACTGTAGTAAAAAAACATAGTTGCCCTATAAAACAAGCTCGCTGTTACCCTTATATATATTTTTTTCTCGAAGTGACTACGCTATTGACCTAACAAGGTCTTAATAGCTTCACCGGACTACAAGCCTTATATAATAAGGCACGCGTTGTGGTTGGGCTATCTAGGATCTATTTAATTTTTTCGGCATGTTCATAGCTTTTCTGATGGGCTCGAAATTTAAAAAGTAAAATCTGGTAGGCCTAGTAGACGACTTTGCGGACTGTAGATTGAGTATAGATGTATATGAGTATGTATGAATTACAAACGAAGCAATTAGATCAATTAAAATTTTTAATTTGAAAATGCGTATTTTTAAATTATACTATTCCGTAATTAATAGGTTCCCTAAAAAGAACATAACGATATGCCTCTATCAATAAAACCGCTAGCTATTTGAAGCCTATGAATATTTATGTTGATATGAGTCTAATAACATTTTTTAGTGTTTATATTTTATTAAATCGCGCATAAGACCCTAAGTCAACCTTAATAAAATATAAGTAGAGCTATATTTAAATTTGCATGTGATGTACGCAATCAATGATTATTATTAATACTATTCTTTGTATGTGACCTCTACAGTGCAAAATGCAATGGTAAATATTATAGGGTGTATTGGGTAATCCCGAAAATGGGTATATTCCGAAACTCCAAAATTCTAACCAACCTAACAATATTTTACAAGATTAGTCTGGAGGCTACATTTATCGCCCGTATTACATCAATCCACAAACTACTACTAAGAGGATACTACGTATCATTTTTTTTTCTCGAACTGACTACGCTATTGGCCTTAATTTTTTGGCCTTTACAGCTTCACCGGACTACATACTACGTATCATCATTCGTTGTAAGTTAGCAGAAGCAATAGTAAGTGCGTGATGTTCAGTTTTCAGAAACAAGTATTTTCTCGACATTTTTGGTGATTCATAATAACTTCATTATATTATATTATTATTATTTGGTTTATATTTGTTTTTATGATAATTTATCGTATGTTGCAAATGTGTGAACAAATATCAAGTTTTAGGGGAGCTTTAAATTATTTTTTTAATTACTTTCATTAAAAGATAGTGGACATTATAAAAAGTAATTTAGTTTATTTTGACTAGCTGTTAACCGTGGCTTTGCCCGCAGCACTATCTCCAAAACAGTTATACCGATCTTTATGAAATTTTAATTAACACATAGCTGATCTTATAAAAAGTTATTCAAGCAATTTTAGTTTATACTAGCTGTTAACCAGGGTTTCGCCCGCAGTGCTATCTGCAAAACGGTAAGACCAATTGTCACTAGACTTTCACTGGCACATAGCAGACCTCATACAAAGTAATTTAGGAAATTTTAATTTATACCACCTGTTAACCGTGGTTTCGCCCACAATGCTTTCTCCAAAACGGTTAGACCTTTTTTCACGGAACTTTCACTGGTAGATAGCGAACCTTATAAATATTAATTAGAGTATATCTAGACTAACTGTTACCCGCGACTTTGTCTGCATTGGCAAGATTTCAAATCATTATTTATTTTTGATTCGAGAAATTATTATCAGCTTATTGTTTGCAATTCGACATTATAATTATTAGTAACTTTGGAGAAGAGGTCTTCCTAATAAAATCTTAAACCATAAATGTATTACGTAAAGAGTTCCATAATAAAATTTCATGCAGAACAGACAAGCGTCTATGTTTTGTATAGTCATAATATCTTAATTATTATAGCAATGTATATCAAATGTAAATCTTTATAATAGTATATTAAGTTGTTGTTTCATTAGTGCGTAATACAGTGTAAGTAAGTACTGAGATAGTTATATAATAAGTTAGAGTTCCAGATATATTGCTGATGGTAAACCTCATCTAATACACTTTTAGTATTTACATATCGTATACGTTACATGTTACTTTAAGTGGCGTACGTGTCGTACTTACAATTGTTTTAAAGAGCATTTCTATAATTGTACATGGTCTCACAATTTTATATTTCTTGAATACCATTTTTAAAAACGCTTGCGGAGCTGCGGGTAAAGCTAGTATCTAATAAAGATCAACTTACAAATTAAGATTTTACATTTCATACATTGTTCTCCAGTCGAGCAACAAATTATTGTTACAACGCCTCTCGTAATCTTTTACATACCTACTTAGTTTTTATATTAGTCCATTATGAACAAAACATACTTTTTTAAAATTGACTATATCTTTTTATGGTAATAATTACGAGCATTTTAATGTCATACCATGTCACTGGCTAGCACAGAGTCACTTTTTACTAACTGGCAGATTATACATTTATATCGTAAAACTAACTGTTCCGGCAAATCCGCACGCGTTTTTTTAATTGTTTTTAAGAACTATAAAACTGTGAGACTATGTACAATTATAGAAATGCTCTTTAAAAACAATTGCAAGTACGACACGCACGCCATTTACAGTAACATGTAATGTATACATTAGATATATAAATACTAACAGCGTGCCAAATGAAATTTACCAGCAGCAACATATTTGGAATTTTAAACCACCATATAACTACCTTAGTGCTCACTTACACTGTATAAGGAACTAATGAATCAATAACTTAAAATATTATTATAAAGATTTACATTACATTTAATACACATTGCCATTATAATTAAGATTTTGTGACTAAACAAAAAAATAAACGTTTGTCTGTTCCGCAAGAAATTGTATTATACAACTCTACGTAATACGTTTATGGCCTAAAATCTTATTAGGAAGACCTCTTCTATCTTCAAAGTAACTAATAAAAAATTATAATGTCAAATTCTAAACAATAAGCTGATAATTATTTCTCAAATTAATAATAAAAGTCTTTATTTAACAAAAATGATTTACACGGCATTGAAATTAACTGTAGATTCCCACACTAGGAACTGAATCCTGTGTCGTGGGTAATCGACCAAAAATTCAAATCAAATAATTAAAAATAAAGAATCTTGCTAAATTTCATACAGACAAAGTCGCGGGTAAGTTACGGCGGCGCGGCGCTAAGTTACGGCTAACAGATAGTATAAACTAAAATTGCTTGAATTAATTTGTATTATAATATGTAGATTTGTAACACATTGGTTTATTAGTTCCTTGTACAGTGTAAATGAACACTGAGGTAGTTACATGTTGTGTTAAAGTTCTAAATATGTTACTAATGGTAAACCTCATTTATAGTAATTATGTATCTAATGTATAATGCAAATTTATATATAAAATGTAAAAGCTATAATGTAAAGTCTACCATAAATATTTACTAAGTAAAAAGATCGTAAAAGAAGAAGGCCATAAATATAAAATTAGTTTTTATAATTCATTGAAATGGACAACTCCAGTAATGGCTTCAAAATTTCTATCGAAATAACCACAACACGCCATGTATTTTTCTGACCGCCTTATCATTCGACAATTAGAACTGTTTAGTTATAGACAACAAATACATGGGTATGGTTTAATAAAATTGATTATTTACTGCGCATAAATATATTTCTGTAAATGGGTAGTATATCTAAACATTATCACATTACATTTTATACTATGTTGACATAAGTACAGATATGACTACACATTTATATGTTCATTGAATATATGACTTACAACTATGTTTATACTGATATAAAATTACATGCACACAAATTGTACTACATTTGGCACAACTAATAAAATTTGGTGCACTTATAGATACATCAAGGAAGGAGGTTACAAGTAACACTATGTATAAGAGCACACTCTACACTACACTGTCGACAAAGTTAAAAATATAGATACAGTATATTTTCTTTCTTGAATTTTGAGATATAGGTTTGCTATATTATACAATATATGAATATAATTTGGCATTAAATTTGGTTTTGAAATTTGTACAAAATTCACATATTCTAATAACAAATATTCCAAAAATACATTAGTAAATTGTTTTTTAAATGATTTATGTTAAACTGTATATTAACTATATCAGTTTATATGTTGATAGAACTTTCAAAATATTATTCTAAAATATCATGTATATACTATCTGTACATTTTTTAAATTTACTGTGTTCCTGATAGAATCCATAGAATTACCAAAAATTTATTGTTCGCAAACTAGACTCTCTTTATTTAAATATATACAGTACAAAATAGATTCTTGATTATATCTATATATAAATTCACAATGGAGAAATGGTTAAGGACTTCTTCCTCCTTTGTTTCTCAGCCAGTTTTTTTCATTATTTTTTGTTTTGTAGCTTTTGACATCAACATTACACAAAAACAACATTAACATGAAATATTGTTTTTTTTTTTCTCTATGGTCGAATTTCAACCACTGGACAAGCACTGGTACCAATAAAAAGTAATATTATTTTAAGCCCACATTCTACTTTGAAAAGAGGTTGTATTTAAACGTAAAACCTACTTTAGAATATAAACAAGTTATTAGAGATGACTGTCTACAGACAGATGATCATGATAGATATTCTGTTATGAGATTATGACACTATACAGGTATTTGTACATGGTATAGAAGTGTATTCTACTATTAGCTATCAAAATAACAGAGGTTTTTAGTATATTATTTGCTATCAGATCCAAAGTATTGTAGGTACTTTGTAAATTTTAAAACCAATTTACTTGTAAAGAAATCTAGTAACATAGAGATTGGAATAGTAAAATGATTTACATTTTTAACACTATGATTAAATTATAAATTAAGAGAAAAAAATACATTTTGTGCATAAATTCTTATTCAAAACTAAAAGTAAGCAACAATGAATATTATCACATTTAGAATTGTAAAATTCTATTAAAATGTAGTAAACAACATATCACAAAATCTTGAAATTGTGCATAATAATACAGTCTCTAAAATATACACAGAGATAGAATAATATGTCTAATTATAACCTTTAATAATATACTTGAATTAACAACAAAGTTAATTCAAATTCTCGAGCCTTTCCTTGAGCCGAAAATATATTTTCAAACTGGGTCTCAGTATAGTAAAAAGCATGACAAGGAGTACTAAAGTAAAACTGATATACCTTAGTGTATCTCCAAATGACCACCAATGACTATAGAATCCGAGCAAAATTGCAATTACTCCAAGTATGAAGGTAATCAATCCTACAGAAGCATGTAAGAGTTTTGTATAAATTGGTGCAAGATAATGCTTCAGTTTCAAACTGTAGAGAGCACCAATACCTCCAATCATAGTGACAGACATGAATATCAAAGATGCTAACCCAAATTTTGCATGTAAAGAAGTGAAGTGTGGCTTGTCATTTATTATTTTATTAGACATGATTACTATGAAACCAATTATGATTATTATCCCACCTAATACTTGTAATACCCAATGGCGTGCACTGCGTAAGCGTATCGGCATCCACTCAGTAGCTAAATCACCTGGTGAAACTGCATTTATGGCAGAAGTCATGATAATCATCCACTGTAACAATAAATAGTATAAATTCAGAAATGGGCATTGTGTAGTCCTGTGAAGCTGTAAAGGCCTTACCGGGCAAATATCATGGTCAATTGATAAAAAAGTGGGCATTGTCATACTGCCTCGATAATGAATAATAAAAAACTTGAGAGGTGAAGGAATTGTAATAAAATTTTATTTTTTTTAAGTTATAATAATATCTTTTTTTATTATTAACAAATATAATGTTATATAAACTTAATCAGTAGGCTCAATTTTCGTAATAATTGGCTTGTGGTAACTGAAGTAGGAAACATATGTTTGGGATCATTATTATTATTATTTTTTATTATTTACAAAAAACCTGTATACACTCAACAAAAATAATCGTCGCGACACCACACTGTTCAATGCGAAATAGAAATGAAAATATCTGGCTTGCTTTCTATAAGAGAGAGAGAGAGACAGACAGAGAAACATGCGACGCCGCACAGCTTACAATAGCTTACTATAGCAAAAAGTGTCGTGACAACTTTTCGTAAGAATTTTTTCCGTCTAGCCCCCTTTCACAACGCGCGATAAGGAACTTCGTTCCAAAAGTAATTAGATCTCTTTTTATGTTTAGGAAATTATCCTGGTTACTCTAAACTTCAGTTGGTTTTTACTATGTATTAAGTTTAGGTATGTCTGAAAAAATATACTTACGCCCAAAGACATTAGTGTTGGATGGAAAGAGAACAGAGAAACGCCCTTACTAAAAGAGCAGTACGTGATTATCCCAACAAATATTACTGCGCATATATTACTGATAAGATTTAAATAACTTGGCTTTGAAGAATTATTTGAGGCTACTAAGCGTGCCGATTCAGAATGTCTTTCAGACGTCGCCATTTCGTCTATATCCGCTTCGTTTTGTTCATGTATATTATCCATAAAATTAGATAATAAAGATCTTTGTTGACTAGTATATTTACTTTTTGTTAAGTCTAGAGAAATAATGTGAGCCTCAGCATGTAGCCAAAAACACTTCACACTTTAGAGATAACACCATAATCCATATCACCCAGGTTGAGACAGTGTTTTAGTTATCAGAAAAAAAAAAAACAATAAAAGTGATAAGAAATTAAGAGATGTTCAATACAGCAATGAAAATAATTAATGACACATCGATTATTTTCATCGATACATTGGCCGCAAAAGTTTACTATTTTAATAGAAACGAAAATCTTCTAAAGCGTAATCTATCACAGTTGAAAAAGTAATCCTGTCTGGATTATCAGTCAAATAATTCTCGTTTAGTTCGATTCACGTTATATCCTAGGCAACAGCCCAAGCTGAAGTTCCGCCACTTTGACGCCCTTGAGCTTGTCGCAACTCCTTTGAGTGCCCTAAGCGTTTCCCCTTAAAGCCTATCAGGCCAACAGCGGTTAGTCAGTTTGAAAAAAAAAATGAGGAATCGTAAACCTCAAACTTCGTAAGTCTACAGTCTACACAAATGAAGTCAGATCTTTTACTTATCTCATTCAACCTCCTGATAATAGCAACGTGGTAGTGATTTTGTATAGTTCTTCTATAGAAGTGTATAGAAGTAACGTGACAGTGCTCCACGTCACAAAGTCAAACTAGATAATTTAGTTTCTCGGATAAGAATGGCGATTTATGATCGATTAATTGTGAAATCGATTTTAGGACATAGTATAGATATAATATAATATAATATGCGATATTTAAGCAACAAATCTGTCCTGTGGATTTTTCTCTGACTCAATAAAAACGTGATTACATTTTTTCTATTTATATTTAAAAAACATAGAATAATTTACAATTAGAAAGTTCACCGTACTCAATTATGGGACAACATTTAATATAATTAAAAATAAACACAATATATATATCCGTATGTTCTCAATTCCCTTCCTATATCATGAACAAATAAAAGGTTTAGATTGCTGCAGTTTAGTTGATGCTACAATTTTAAATATAGATTTACTGATTTTTGAATTTCTTCTAGGTTTCTACTTTAGGCCTTCAAATCTACATCTTTGATGTGAAACATTTATAGGTGAGGTAAGCTTTATTGTTGGCGTGACGATACAGGCCGTGTGTGAGACGTGGCGACGCGATGCCAGTACCTACTACCTGTACGACTAATAGTATTTGATGCCAATTGCCAACGCAAGCGACTGTGCGCGATCTCTCTTGCGCAACTGAGCTCGCATACCTATAATGTATATAGTGTTGTTTTCTACGTTACACACGTGAGGGTAACCTGTGTTTTACTGAAAAATAATTAAATTGAATATTTATGTACTAAGTAAACAGAGCACGTTATACGTTATCGTTAATAATTTAATGTTAAATTTAATTTAGTGTTAATAATTTGTTAATGTTAAAAAAATAAAATTCTACGACAGAGTACATAGGGTGC
Source organism: Antheraea mylitta (assembly GCA_014332785.1). Lineage (NCBI taxonomy): Eukaryota > Metazoa > Arthropoda > Insecta > Lepidoptera > Saturniidae > Antheraea > Antheraea mylitta. The sequence goes on from JACEII010000085.1 coordinate 854,181, forward strand.
TAAAGTCAAAAATCCTAACTTTTTAACAAAAACTTCTTTTTTTTCACGAACTGACTACGCTATTGACCTAGCAAGGTCTTAACAGCTTCACCGGACTACAACAAAAAACTTCTTGTTATTTTTTATTTTGATAATCAAACTGGCAACACTAGAGGCAGGTTGAAACTTGTCGTGGAAAAGGTTGGACGTATTGTTTGTTTGTACTTTTTCTGTCGTGGGAAACGTTGTGGGAAATAGTGCTCGAATTTGTTTAAAATATTTTAATAATATCATATATGTGCTATTTTAATAATCTTTTTTTAAATGTGCCAAATTGACTATCTTTTATTTTTTAAACTGCATAGTGCTCGTAGTTTTATTATATATCACTTTATTGAATGTTTTTTTTTTTTAAATCAAGACGAAGGACCTGACACGACATGTTGTGGCAAGTACCTATATTTTATCTATTCTGATTTACATTAAACAATTGCATTTTTCGTTTATTTACTGTTTAATAATATGATTTTTTTAAGGAGGTAAGTTTAAATTTGTACCTACTATTTTCTAATTTTACAGCATTATAGTTATAAATATCTTCAATCTTTATAAACATAGATTCTCGAAGTTAAAAATATTTTTTTGGAGAATCATTATTTATAATCAATTCAATGCACAATTTTTGTGGTGAATATTCATAATAATTTTTAATAATAAATAAAAATTGCATAAATGTGTTTTTTCTGTATGCATATTATGTGTAATTTTTGCGACGTTTACAGCAAAAAAGTCAAAACAATATAAATATTGTCTGTTAGGAATATTTTTTTCTTTAAAATTTATATCATTTTCTGTTATGCAATATATCTACTAAAGTTGATATAAGTTCACTATTAACAGTCACAGAAAAGAAAAATTAGGTGAATATGAACCAACTTTTTCAAATAGATAAAACTTTATTATATTTGCGGTGTGTGTAAAAAAGTTATTGACATGTTTACCAATAACATAAAGCTAAAGGTATATAAAACCTGAAGTTGATAATTTTTAAAAATACTTATGTTATCTTTATTCCGTTTGCATTTATTTCTTATATGATATTGGTTGAATAACTTGGTCTTAGAAATTGAAAATGTTGAATATTCAAGTTAGTATACATATTCTCTTCTTATAAACATTTTTGTTTCCAAAGTAATATGATTTTTTTACTATATCGACAAGATAATAGGCAATTGCTGCCTGATTATGATTTTCTATTTCTGTGTCTTGTCTATACATTGACAAAATTATTTTATAACATCCGTATATTTTCTTAGTTAAAACTGTAATCTGTATAGCAATATTAAGTTAGTAAAACAATTAATTAATTACAAAGAAAAATATAAACTTTGAAGATAATACAGTTAATGGAGTGTCAATTATGTATGACTTGGGATAATAATGGAAATGGTAAAGTTAAATAAATTTTGAAATTCAGAGTTATTAATAAGCAGATTACAAATTAAACTTTTGGTTTCCATATAAATACCCTCTCTTCCCTAATAATTAATTGTGAGTTTTGTTCAACCAGCACTATATAGAAACACACATAACTAGCTGTTACTTGTGACTTTCTCTATGTGGAATTATAGTAAAAAAAATGTTTCATGTAAACCTGTGCGTGTGGTGTGGACTATACTGGAAGCATTGCTTCTTTAATTTTGATATTTATGCGAAATGCTATTTATTTCTAAAATAAATCTAACCAATAAAAAAAAGTTGTGTGAAAATAGGTCCAACCGTTTTGGTGATTACCCAGAACAAGTGGACACACAGACAGCAAGACAGATAAAAATGTAAAAGAAAAAAAAAATTTAACAAGCGCTGTATATTTTTTTAAATGCTTTTATTTGACGTTACAAATAGATCCTTCCATTTTATTTATATGTATAGCTGAATATTATTTGATTAATACTGATTTTATATCACTTTAGGAATATCTATTAAAACATTACATTGATGTAATGCACAAATATCAGTAACTAAGAATGTTATCTAAACATAAGTAAATGAAAAATTAAGATGACATTAAATTGTATATATTATAGCGATATTTTCGGCATGAAAGGACCCGCGAGCCAGTAGTTGTATAATAATTAACACACTATTGCTGACTCAATAGGCCACTCATAGATTTTAATAACTTACTACTATAAAAAAATAATTAGAAAGTATTTATAGGTGTTGTAGGGTTGAAAATTTGTTTGTCATACTGTAGATAAGAGCAATCCAGGTGGCCTCATACGTGCATAAGAATATATGAAGACTTACCAAACAGTTTAGGAGGAGCATAATTACGAACGCATATATTGGAATCTACATAATATATTAAGTATAACAAACCCGCTTTTCTCATCTGCCTGTGTGTTCTCTTAGATCTTCTAAATATATACAAACACACATACACAAATATATACAAATACACTGATTTATTATAGCCTATTTATAGTAGATTATGTTCTATGTACAATATCTTAGATTACATCTAAGAATATAAACCTTATATATAACCTTATAAATATCAGGTGAGAACGCGGTCAAATGCTAAAACTTGTTTAGTATAACAAATTATACTATGACAACCTCCCTATCCCCATGAATGGATCACGTTGTAAACCCCTTTCTCTAACAATTCAGCCAATCATCATGAAATTGTGTATACACTGATTTTTTTTTCCAGTAAAAATCTGTTCCCAAAGGATAGGTTAAATGTATATTAATACGAGCGAAACTAGGGGGACAAGCTAGTGATAAATATATGTAAGTAGTTCGTAGTGAAGTAACAAAAATGTCCTTAAAGAATAATAACTATTATGTACAGGATATAAAAATTGGCAGCCGTACGATAATTGTCATACAAATATGGTAATTTGATTCCACACGTACTATCAGTGTGCAATATACGATACACCTAATATTACGTAAAAAAATGCCATAATTTAAGGGTATTCATATCAAAAAATCAAAATACGAGTTAGTTATATTTACTTTTGGCATAAATACATACTCAATAATTCCTCGTACCGTCATTATGTACAATGTAAATATTTTCTTGTATATTTTCTGTTAATTTCACACTATGTTATGTATAATTCAGTATTTTAAGAGTAATGCAATAATTTACGTAAATTTTAATGAAATACAAAATAAAATGACTCTGATACGTTTTAAGGTAGTTGTAATGTTGTCAACAATGCTAACACTCTCGTCTATTATCTACTTTGTTACAGAATTAGTCACAAAACGAAGTAGATTATTTGTTATACGTTCAACAATTCATCTCGACAAAAGATGTCGCGTAAAACATTTTATCTTCTTAATTATTACCCAGGCACAGAAAAGGATCATGTTGTTTCAATTATTACGAAGTACACATCATCTACACTATATGTACACTATATTATTATATTATTAATATAAAGAGGTAAAAAGTTTGTGAGGTTGTATGGGGTACCTAATCTCAGGAACTTTTAAACCGATTTTGAAAATTATTTTACCAATGGAAAGCCACGTTATTTGTGAGTATCATAGGCTGTATATTGACCCGAAAAATAAAAAGTATTTTTTGTGGTAGTCGGATTTGCAAAGTAAGTCGGAGAAAAAACGGTCGAATCAAAAAGTTTCTCACGAACGCTGCCTTTAGGATGAGAAATATATAATTGAGTTCTAGAAAAAAGTTGTAAAGCTTGATAATGCCTACAAAAAATTGTAGGAGAGCATGTGTCCTAACTTTTATATTAAAATTACAAAAAGTAGTTTTTTATAAATGTTTACAGACCAACGAAACTGACACGGGTCAGCTAGTATGTGTATAAACTAAATGATACCCGCGACTTCGTTTGCGTTTTTTAACAATAATTTTATGTAAAAAGGAAAATATAAAAAAAAAAACAAATTTAAGATATAAAGTTCATACAAAAGTTCTTTAGTCTTTTGTAGTGTTTATAATGCTTTAATGACATTGTATTAAACGAAAATATCGAGATTACGCAACTTTTAAATAAGGGTCAAGAATTAAAATTAAAAAAAAAATGGATCGAAAACTATCTAGTAGTAGTTTTTACATGATGCGTGCACAATAAGAAAGAAGAGGATAATACGTGAGCATTGATACCAAGTATTAATCATACTCTGAATAAAGAAAAATAAACAAAGAATAACATTATAATTTATATATTTAGATAATTATTAATTATAACACAGGCGATAAAGTACAGTAAGTAAGGGATCATAATATATATTTTTATGGCATTTGAACGATGATACAAAAATTGCACAATGTTGCATCATTCAAAATCTGTCTCCATCAACCTGATAAAGTTCCTTACATGTGCGAGTGTCGCTGTGAACTGTTTAGCTTTATTTTTATTATATTCTCGGTCGGTTTGCCTCCCGGCTGTATCACGCGGAGCTTGGCACTCAAACCGGTGTGGTGACTCATAGAACCTAAAAGCGCAATAGTTTCATATATACCTACCTACTATTTGTGTTTATTCGCTATGCCTACCTGTTGAGCCATCCTGATATTATAATGTCATTTCACTTGAAAATCTTAAATATAAGCTTTGTTATATTTTAATATAATATATTTACATTTAAATAATTTTAAGATATTGAAAATGTAGATAAGTGTGAAAGTTATGGTTTATAATTATCCTTAATTAGTTAAAACCCGATTTCGCATGGGTGTAATTACGCAGGAAATGAGACAAAATATTCCCTTTAAAAACGTCTTATAAAATGAGTCGTTACATTTTAAAATAAGTTAAATTCAATTTTAGCCGTTCCTAATATTTTGTGTATGTTTCGAAATCTTCGAATTTTGTACATGTAAAGTATCATTACAAAATAAACTAAAAACCTTATGAATGGTAAAATTTGAACTTCGTTCTCGGTGTATAACAACTTAAAATAATTAAACATTATATGAACGATTAAAATTGAATTTAGCAGATTTTCAAATGTAACGACTCAAATAAAATGGTAACTGAACGTCAATTTGTCACCATTTTAGAAGATATCCTTATATCTTCTGTGTCTCTCGAATACTTAAATTCTATATGGAAATTATTTGACCCAATATATTAACTTTCCCGTATCATTTTTTTAAACATTTTGTTTCACAAAAACATTGTCCCGGCAAGTATGAATCGTAAAAAGCATTATTCAAATAAGTGAACGTGTTTTGAAGTGAATAGTTCACACACCTGCAATTGATTTTTATTTATGACAGAAAATTGATTATACATAAACACAATCAACTTTCCAACACTTTCATGTAGTATATCTATGGAGAGTTTTCAGGTGAAAATAAAATGTAAAAATGAATTCTAGCCATCAGGATTGTTAGAATACTCACCTATTTTATTTATGTATATGAGGCTAATTCCCATATCTACATATTTACTAAATCTATACATTTTCTCAGATCCAAATCAAAATCAAATCAAACGATCTTTTTCTCGAACGGACTACGCTATTGGCCTTACTAGGCCTTCACAGCTTCACCGGACTACAATAGAAAATAACTAAATTGAACGATCATGTTTTCGCATCTTATAAAGCTATGACTCACTACATTAACTTACTACCTGTCGTCGTGTTATTTGAAATTCATAACTATTGAGTTTTTTGTCCCTTTTAAACAGTCCCGTCCCTCCCACGTCGTTATTGTTACATCTCGTAATCAATAAATATAGCTTACGTCCATAAACGGTACGTCAAGGTCATTAGCAACTTGCAAATATGACGTATCAAATCGTCATACGTGTCAGAAATCATCTCATTGTTTTGTAATTGAAATAGATTTCAAAATATATGCGTTCATACCTATCAGTTTTATAACGAATCAATTATAGAGTGTATAAGTACCATATCGTTCATTTTTCAAGGTCCACGACCACAAGTTAAATTATACACGACTGTATTATAATATCTGATATATTATTTTCCATTGGCTTCGTTATTCTTAATTAGTAATAATGGTGTAAATCCGATAAAATCATTTAGTGGTTATATACAATAATTATTGTTGTGTGACATACAATTCGTTTATTTCATCATACATCATCGGACATCTTACATTATTATTATTATTATCATGAAGGGCAAGAGTATTTTGTTAAAACAGCCAAACAGCCAGAGTACCTTGAGGTACCTATAAATTAGTATGAGTCACTGTTAAAATCTTTAGACTTATCATTAAAGGTTCCACTACATAAGTGGTATTTTTTCAGTCTCTATAATCTTTTTAGTAAAAAAATCTTTATCTTTCTACATATTTGTTTGTTTTATGTAGAACTTTCTAGAAATTCATTTATACTACTGTGTTCAGAAAATTTGTGATGCTATCATATTTATCTTATCAATTTACTTTCACTGTGTCCTTGTTGCATTACTTTCTTTCCCGTCAATAATTCTTGATAATCAAGATGGCATTAGATAGTACGTAAATAAGTCGTTCACGACATAAAACATGCAAGTTCCAGTATTTACACAAATTTAATATAAATAAGTATTTGAGCAAACAATACTCTTTGAATTGAAATATTTCATGGTGTTATGTCTTGATTTTAAGTATGCTTTAGAACAACGAAACTTACCGTAAGTAAATAGTATTTATTAATCTGAAATAAAGTAAGATATGGTCTATGTAATTTATGTATAAAATGTAATTTAGATAAATTAATTAAAAACATATTTCAAACATTTCTCTTGGCGGATAATTTTAATGATCAGAGTCGTTGTTTAAATAAACCCAAATCGTGGTTATCTCTTAAAATCCTAATAAACGTCACAAGTGCTGCTGCTGTTTTTAACTAAGCCTGTTGTGTTTCGATAATTTGGATCCAGTTGTATTATTACATGTAAAGGGAGATTTTGTTTTGCCTGATGTATAGAAACGTGCCAACTAGTAACTACGAGTTGGTGAAGAATAGGAATGGAAATTATGAAACTCTGCTGTCTAACTTTTTCATGGATAAACATCATATTAAAAATTTAATGCAATGTACCGTGAAATCACGTGATCGTTTAGGTTCTATTTGTATCATTTTAAAGCTGCGTACAAAGTCAATGAACGCAAATCACTTTAGTTAGGCACTACGAATGTAAAGATTTTCGCAACTTATTTCACTGAATACTTAAGTATTTTATATTATTTGGTATATATAGTATATTAATCTATGGTGTGGTGTTAAAGAGATTATAGTATGATTTTGTAGCACATAAAATTGCTTTCTTAAATGATTTTCACCGTCTATGCTAAAACGCAAATGTGTTCTAAATATAACTTTTTTTTTACGATAATCCTTCAAATGATACTTTGTAAAAATGGCACATGTATTGTGCACTTTCATAGTTTCATACAATTTCATGTTAGTGCTGCTGTATAAACATGATATTATATGTTCTTCAGTTTCCTTTAAATAATTTATTCAATCATACATAAATAATTTTGTCATAAGTACTAGAAATGTATTAGGTAAATTAATCATGTAAATCTTTGTACATTGTCAAATTGATAATCACTGAAAACAACTGTTTGCTTTTAGAACATTTAAGAACAACCTACACACAAAGCAATTCTTCGTGCTGTATCGGATTAGGCATTTGATTCAAATTACGAGCGTCAGGATGTGACTCCTGCTAGAATCAAAAGTTATCGTCAATGTTGACCTTGTCTCACTATAATGTGATACAATACAACTTGTGAATTACGCCATTTTCTCAGTGCGACAATGACTACTACAATATCATCCTCTTATTTCAATAATGCACAGGAATTTGTTACATTTCCGCGTATGACTTATAGTCTGTAGTAATAATAAAATTTATGCTAATACGTTGTTACGGAGGAATACGATAAATGCACAATGCGTGTAGTAAGTAGTATGTAAACATTGTGTAGTATAATTTACGTTATGCTCCTAAACACAATATTATCTCAAGGAATAATTATGTAGTCCGCTGAAGCTGTTAAGACCTTGCTATATCAATAACGAAGTCAGGTTGAAAAAAAAAATTCAAGGACTATAAATATATCTGTATCAGTTTTATTTAATCTGTACATTTATATTAACTATAGGGAAAATATAATTTTATGTAGTAATAGTAAAAGGTTTAAACGTAAGTGGTAACGAAACTATCTACTGCAAAAATACCATGTAATAAACCCATTTTCTATTTTTTTTAGACACCGATCTCAAAATTGCGGATGATGTTTTTAAATATGTAGGCAATTACAAAAAAAAATACATCTTATAATTCTTTATTGTTCATGCTTTTAAATTTTGAAATAAATACGTTTTTTAACTTATGCTGCCTACTTTCTATTGAACAGTGCATCATAAGAAGTCCAGAGATATTAACATTGTAAAATATGTAATTACCGTTAACGTACCTTCCAGGTCAATTGCTTTATGTTTGCTGGTGGCGAGTTCTGTCGTAATTTCGGGACTGATAACTTGCCAGGACGATGAGCAGTGTAACGCGGGTCAGTACTGTGAGATCTCTGCTAAGAGCTGCCGCGACTGTCTAGACTGCAAGGACTTGAAGCGGGAGCTACCAGCTTTTTATACCTCTTCGACTTGTATCAGATCCGTTACAGAATGTGGATCATGTTTGAAAGGGTAAGCAGAATAGAGAATCCTTAATATACTGTCAAATTCGCCAACTTTGCCAACCACTGTATCTTAGCCCAAAAAGCAATTTACAAGCTAATCTGTTGATGTGCTACATTATATTAGATTTATGGTAACACTGATTATTTTATTGGAGAATAGATAATACTTATGGTATAGCACTTGTTTCTAAATTTACTGAGTAACTCATTTCTTTTATAATACTTTATGCGACGTATGACCTCAGTAACACCTGATGGAAAGTGAGGACGAGAACTAGAATGTAATGAGTTCACGGCATAAATGCTCATTCACTCTTCTTTTGAAGATTGCAGTCCTAAGAATTTGTCGAAAGTGGTGCATGTTTTTGTGGGAACAAAATGTAAAAATAGCAAGATAACATTACCAACACGTTTTTGTAAGAAAGTTTATATGTAACCAATGTCACCAAAAAATAAAGTAAAAATAAGCTATTTCTTACTAAACAAATGCATACATATGAACGTACGTATGGTTACTGTAGTACATAAATCACCTATGTCTAAATATAAATAAGTAAGATCGTTATTTTTTATAAAAATCGGGCAAAGTTCGCTTGTTTTACGGTATATATCTACATATTTAATACTTTTATTCTGAAAACTTTAATCAGATTCCAGAAAAGATACTCACACATTATAAATTTTGTCTAATTACTAATCATTTTTATGTAATTGCAAAGAGTATTTTCTTAATATTTTAGCTTAATATTTTTAAAGATCTTCAAAGTTTGTACATGTAAAATATGAAATTCATAAAAAATAACCTGAAAATTTTATGGATGACAAAATTTGAACTTCGTCTTTTAAACCTGGAAACTTTAGAAAAACTTTACTCATTTACTCTCACTCACTGATTTACACATTACTTTGACTCATTTACTGATATACATATTAGATGAAATGTTATTGATTAAACACTGACAATGTAGTTTGTTTCAGATTAGTTTTGGATCATCGAAACGATGTTAACGTTTGCGTGACTCCTGATGATCGAGATAGCGCTGTGTTCCCCGCCTATGCTTGGGTGTTAATCGTCATTGGTGTTGGGCTCCTGGCGCTGGTTCTTGTTGTCGTTATTTACGTGTTGAGAAATCCAGACTCGGTCAAGATACTCGCTTGTGAGTATTTATTTTATTAGTTAAATATCTGTCAATCTCGTATTAATAAATGTATGATTAAATATGTTATAATTTTCATAACATCACTGTATGTAGATTTCTCAGATTATTTCGACTTAACTCAACATCTGTAAATGGTAGAACCACGCTGAAGCTGTTACTGGTTTCAGTATGAATGGGTCGGCTCGCTCAGGGTAGTACCATCCTCTCACAGAAAACCGACGTGAAGTAATAGTGCTTCTATTGTTACATTTCGTTCGGTCAGTGAGAGTGCCAGAAGACCACTTCCCGTCCCCTCGCCCCTCCCCTCCTTTCCTTCCCTATACATCTTCCCCCAAAAACAGGCTGGCAACGCACTTACGACTCCCCTGGTGTTGCATGTGTCTATGGACGATCGTCGTCACTTAACATTAAGTGACTAACCCGTAAACGTGAACCCGTCTGTTCGTTTGCCTCCTATGACATAAAAAAACTTCGTCTTGCTGAAATGTGATCTCGTAATAAAAATCAACAATTTTAATTTCAAAGCATAGTTATGTTGAAATGACATACAATATCTGTGAACTCTAAATATAGGTTTTTTTTACGATATTAAACTATAAATATTAGCATTCTTGGATCAAGTTATTTTCATTATAAAATTCTAAGTCTTAACGACATACAAGGGTGAAAAAAGGTTTCGAACACGAAATTTCATAGAAGATTTCCTTACATCACGTAGGAGAGAAATGGTAAAAATGGTTTTTGACATTCCTTGCAATGTTCAATGGTAGATAATTGAAAACGAGATCATCGTGTAATATAAAGTTATTAAATATTTACGAAACTGCGATTTTTATAAAAAAAACTACGCGTTCAGCGATATGTAAGTATGAGAAGATGTAGTTCGCTTGCGCATACACAAGAGCGGAGAAGTAAATGGATAACATTTTTAAATAAATATGTTTTGTAAACAAAAATATATTTTTGCTTCTATTTTCTAATGATTTTCGTTAATGCATAAAGTATACTGTTAAAATAATAAACAAGACAGACGGAGTTGCAGGTATAGGCTAATATGGGAATACAGTGTTTGTTGTATGTGAATAGTGTTTCAGCCATTTAATGCCACTAGATATAACGATAAACTCCCTAAAACGAAACGATTAGTGATTTTTGTTGATCTATCTAAAATATGTAAAATTTATTTTTGATGTGAAACATCTAGAAGAGGAGGGTAAACCTGATTATTGGCGTGGCGACGCAAAACACGAAAATTGCACTATTAACGAAATACTCAAAATCTTGTAGGCCACTTGTTCTACTAGTGCGCTGACGACCTAGTACCCTTTCATAAATGTCGCCAAACACACTGCGTCAGCTCCTAGTTGAATTTTTGTATTTAATAAAAATTAATAGTTATGTAATAAAATAAATAGACACTCATTCTTTTTTTGAAACTAACTTGTAATTTTTTTAGTTTTATGTTTTCATTGTGCCATAACTGATTCCTGTTGTAGTCTGTTCTTTTATGCATGTAACTTATACAGAACAATTTTGATGTTTCACATCTGGCAGGAATACCGTGACGGCTCAATTTTTTTCTTCTATGTGTAACGACAACTTTTAATAATGTCATAAAATGCGTAATCCCTTAAGTGTCTCCAAATAGAGTTTACACTGTATTAATTATGAGTTTGTTTTTAGCGACACGTACCTCTTTCCGAAGTCCGGGATTCCGGGCGAGTGTTCCGACTAATATACCGGATGCACCGCCACCTTACAACCCTCACTACGAGGCCGTGCGTCCCGACTCACCTTCTGTTTACCCGCTACCACCAGTCCATCATAGCATACAAGATGAAGGTATCTTTTTAAAAATATTTAATTTTAGAATAATGTGTTCGGGGACGTACCCATAGTACGTGACCCATGTTTGACAATTTTTTATCCCCCTGCCTCTCCTTGGTGACTGTTCATAGTATATCTCCGGAAGGCTCTCCCTTCTCCTCTAGTTTTCACGTCGGTATACATAAATACGGTTTTAAATCATTCTTTTGGAAATAGTAAATTGAAAAAAAAAATTAGTCGCCATCAATACATTAGTTCATATTTGTCTTTATTAATACAGTGCTTGCCCCGTGACGCCTAAAGTGCATGCATACCTATGTATATTTACGAGTAAAAATAATTTATTTCATGCCAGTACAATAAAAAAGTCTCAGATCACATCACATTCGACAAAGCGAAGATCATATAACTCAAAGAAATGCGAGATTTCCTTAAGAGGATATTGTATATTGATAACATGACGAAAACCTAAGCTTCCCCTATCTTAGATCAAGCGCGGTATTTTGATGACCTCCCTCTCCCTCTGGACGGGTCACGTATTATGGGTATGTTCCCGTAGGCTTAGGTTTTTTTTTCTATATTTTTAGGTTGTTTTAATGTCAAAAGTTCAAGTATATAATAAGTTTAGCTTACCTTAAGCTTTATTCTAAAATAAACTATAATTAAAAACGATCGTCCAAAGTACTAACATTTTATTTTGACATGTTTACTTGTGATTTTGTACATAAAAAAGTCTTTCAAGCATGAATCTATTTATAAAAAACAATAAATTTTCTTCTATTGAGTATTTGGTTGCAATGCCAACATTGATACACGTTCTATAGTACCACTTTCAGAATTATGGTTCTTCCCATCTAACAAGAAACAATTTTAATTAATAAATTTATACAAATAAATGTGTTTATGTCTTAAAGAGTATATAGTTTATTTAGTAAAGTTAAAAATGAACACAATAGATCTATTATAGTAAAAATGTATGTTACGCAATATCTTGATTGACAATCAGTTGGCTGGCGATTATTATTGTTTATTTATTTGATCATTTACCGACAAACGCGTCGCTTTATTCTGATAGATTCTCAGCATTTACTTGTTTAATCGTCGCCGCTGAGAATTCGATGTTCCAAAGAATAAAATAAGTTTCCAGGTGATCAGGACAAATACGAATACAGATTGTGTTGCTATCACAAGGAATATTGTATTCGTAATAATATGTTGATATTATAACAATTTATTGTGAAAATCCTAATATTATGAATGCAAATATAAGTTTTTTTTTCTAACGCTTTGACACTATAACTACTAACTGATCGTGCTGATGATGCATGCATGTTGTATGGAGTACAAAAAAAGGATAGATCTCTGAAATAAAAACTCTTTCGTTGTAAAGCAGATTTGTAGCGTCTTTTTGTTGTCACTAAAATAATATTTTGTATAATTTCAGTATGAATAAATGTTGAGTATAAAATTTCTGGATTTTTATATGGATAGAAAAAAATATAAGTAATACTAATATGCAGTATTGAATACGATGTTGAATTTAGTGTCAGAAACGGGGCAACCGTTCATTAAACGCGCGCTGTCATCGCGCCCACAGGACCAGCGTGAGTCAGGCGACAACCAGTCCGCGATCCCTTACGAGTTGCCGGTTTATTTGCGTCAACAACAACCTCATAGGTAAGCCACTATCTATATCCTCTCTACACATTAAAGTCTTCTTTCTTTATCTTCTTTACTATTTTTCTAAAAAAAAGTGTGTGTGTAGTAAGAAAACGGTTAAGGTCATCTCCCTCCTCTGTTTCTCAACCGATTTTCTTCTTTTTTTATTTTGTAGTTATTAACAAGTTTTAGTTATCAATAAAACATTGGAAAAATATTTTTTCTCTGTGATTGAAGTAAGACCACTGGACAAGCACTCGGCAAAGACAAAACAGTTTAGTACATCCTCAGCCTCTTTCTCTCATCCGATTTATTTTATCTTGATTTGCTTTAGTAACTATTTATAAGCTTTATTGTTATTCATTAAAAAGTGTGTGTGTGTACTTATGTACACGCGTTAGAAGTTATACTTCTTTGGCGTAACAAGATAAAAATCTTTTCAAAAATGTTATCTTTCGCCTTATTTCACGTTTGTAGAAAAAACGACTCTAACAATAGAAAAAAGGTATTTAATACATTGAAAGTGTTAATACAAAGAAATATAAACAATAAATACAAAGAAACATAATGTTGACTATAGCTAACTTCAGGATGTCGGTTTTTCGTGACGGTGAAACATCGTAAAATTTACACTCGTCATTTTTCCCTAACGCGCTAAAACAAGTATAACTCCAAAAAGAATATCGCGATACTACCTACAGTTTTTAAGTTACCTTTTGTAACGTTCGTTGTTGTTCTTTAGTAAAATATTGTTACTATGAATACATGTATTTACAGTGGAACTTCGATAAGTTGAACTATTAGAGAAAAGAAGTTTCAATTGACTGTAAAATATAAAAAAAAAAACCAATTATTCATAGATTCATTGATAATAGAAAAAATATGACTAACCTATGAGAGTCTTTTTTTTCTCGGACGTACTACGCTATTGACCCGGCAAGGTCTTAACAACTTCACCGGACCACGTCCGAGAGTCAGTTTCGCAATATAGGAAATTGTAATATTGAACTAGTATATAATAAAAATACAATAAATATATTGTAATTTTTTAATACGAAGTTCTACTGAATTGTATAGTAAATTTACTTTGAAATTTGTTTAATAAAATTACAAAAATTTTTATTTTTATTTTCCTATTAGAAACTGAATAAGTCACATGGTAATAGATGTAAAAAAGTGAATTTATTAATTTAAAAATTTAAACTTTTTTTTTGTATGATTATAATAGAGTGCTATTGAAGTGTTAATGTTTGATTTATTAATGTTTACATTTAACTACATTGTATTTGAGATATGAAGATGAACCAACAACTCTTATTATATATATTATATTATTGTAGGTTTTTTTGATAAAAATTACTTTAAAAAATTATGTGCATAAATTTATCGACAATATATTTGGCCTGTACTTTATTAATTTTTTTTCTTTGTCATAATAAAGCTTATTAATTTAAAATCATCGAATCGGAGAAGTAGTAAAATACACGTTGATATGTTCGAGATACAGAGAGAAAAAAACATATTGTAGAGAAATCATAATTATTTCGACTTGTGAAATGTCAGAGTTAGAAGTCATGGAGGGTACAAGCCTTGAAAGTGAAGGAAGGAATAAGGTTTCTTTCGAGTTTTTGATGTTTTCGATATACCGTGGTTCGTCTTACCGAGGTATTACTGTATAAGGTCAGCAGTTTATAAAATTGAATAAATATTTTAGCCCCGAGTCGGTGACGTCCATCGATTCGGAGACAGACGTCCAGGACAACCAGTTCGTGGTACATGAGGACGAAACTATGGAGAGCACCTGGACTAGTAACGGCAACGAGCTTAAATCATTGTGAGTCTATACACCTTTTATATGTATATTAACAAATATTACGAGATCAAATCTCCCATTTACTTCCATTTACCTCTCATGTTTATGTATCTATACCAATATTATAAATCTGCAGAGTTTTTGCTTGAATACGCTAATCTCGGGAAGTAATGGTTCGATTTTAAAAATGTTTTACAGTGTTAGATAGCTCATTTATTCAGGAAAGTTATAGGCTGTATTTTATATATTATAACGCTAAGACAAATAGAATATGTATATATGTGTGAACTTTGGAATTACCTTATTTATGTTATTACTTCTATATTTGTTTTTTGGTAGTTCTAAGATCAACTTTTATCTCAAGTAGGTAAAGGAAATAAAATAGGAAACAATTTACTCTTAAACTTCAATTAACAATAAAACTATTCTATGGGCATTTATGGAATAGTCTATAGTTTCCAACGTGTGATCACAATTTGAAAGGTGGTTGATGAAAAATGTCATCTCGAAGGTGCTATCTAGGCAGTCGGAGAAAAAGCTCTAACCACTAAGCTATAGTGTCTTAGTGTTTTGCTTCACCAAAGGCTCCGGTTCATTGCAAGGATTCGAACCTAAACAGATCGATGAGGCGTTCAAACACTAACCACTGTGCCATTATTTTAATAATGTTTTAATTAAATATCTTTCTTTTAAAATTGTATTCATATTACAAATGTTTTTATTAATTGAAGTCTTGCTATCTAACATAAACAATGATTTTGAAAAGTAAACAGACTGATTTATTTAAAAGTTTGTTATTATCATTACAGTATTATATGAAAGTCTGGGAGAAAACCTTTTAACCTACAAAAGGATACCAAACAGATTATAAGTATAATAAAATAAAAACATATATGAAAATCAGTGAGGCTTCTTTTGTAAAATTTTTGGCGGGATTTTAGTCTATCATGTAGTGGATTTTATATTTTATTTGTAATCTTGTCTTATTTGACTCTGTTTTATAAATTTGGTGGCGTTTTACGTAATATAGTTAGTCTACTGTGTATAAGTGAAGTCAATTGAAAATAATACCACTGATCATAAAATTCTGAGATGCCACAAAAACTCTCTGGAAGGTTCTAACCACAGAGTACCTTATATAAATAGAGTTCGCACTCGTTCTTTTCAATCAGCGCCTCTATAATACGAGGCCCGAACTAATATCTGTTGGTTGTCGATATACATATATAGTTATGTATGTACACATAAAGCGGTACTGTGTAAATCGTATACAAGCTATTAATCATTTTTATTTGTATTGAATATATTCATCGAAAGGCAAATCTAAATCCAAGTATTATGTAGGAGTCAATGTTTATAAGTAAGTCCGTAAATAGACAGAATTGTTTGTGGGAGACAAAAAAAAATTAAGGGAGCACTTTCACGTAACAGAAACGTAAAGTGAATAAATATTTGAAAGTTGTCAGTTTGAAATGTCAAAAGTAATTGTCGTCCACCATGTTTTGTTATCAAACTTGTCAAAAAAAATTGCTTAAAGTGCCATCTACATAGCGAACCGATAACCAAAAATAGGCGAGGATTTTCCATACAAATCCGATTCTGAGAAGTGAAAACAGCGTGGTTCTAACAAGGGAGCCGCCATCTTGTTGGAGAATCTTGAAATAGTCAAGCGACACTTGTAATATTATTAACTACGACAATGGCAGTATTAATCTGAAATAATGGTTGCCAAAAATAAAGTTAAAAAAATTACATGTCTAGACTGTTAGACTGAAAGATTAGTTCTAGATTACTTATTTGTGGGTTCGACTGACCCTTAGCCATTTTGTTTAATCCTCGCCTGATTTTTAAAGACACACTATATTATAAATTCTAAATTTCATGGTTTATTCCATATAAACTTATTATATATTTCGTATAAATATAATTATGATTTTACATTACATAGTTTGTTATTTTTTAAAGTTTGGTAATCAGGTATACATGTATATAGGTAAATGTAAATCAGATTTTCATATACTTATGCTGTCTTCGATCTGTTGACCTGTGTCTCATGAGATTTACATCTATTGGAGCTTAAACCGTCACGGTTTTCGACAGCCCAAGGGTTGGTATTAGCTAAATTATATGCATATAAGTTTATAGATGTTATATATAAAATATGATCGTTTCGGATGGCATCAGCAGCAGCGGACATAGTGGGACGCAGGAGGAAGGTGCTGTTGGGAGCTACAGCGCTAACTCAATGGCTCTGGCTCTACGAGAGACGCTGTCCGGTCAACCGCCTGCTAAGAAATTGCGCACCGCTCAGGTATGTAAAAAATAGTTTGTGTAACAATATTTACTAATATTGTTTTTTTAGGAAATATTTTCTAGCGGTCGTTAAAACGCTTCTTTATATTTTACTAGCGAGCCTGACGACTGTTGTACTAAGATAATTAAAAAATCCTGAAGTTAACCGCAACGCTACTTACCGGGTCCTATTGTGGATTTAAAGCATTTTTGAACACGTACAAAAGATTTTATTAAAATCGGTCCAACCATATAAAGAGGAGTTCAGTCACATACACACGGAGAAAAGAATTACACCAGGTGAAACAGTAGCAATATTTCTGGAGGACACTCTACACTGATTCTAAATTGATTGAAAAAATAGGTACTTAATATTTGACTTAATTATCTAGAAAAATACAAAAATTATACACAATCCTCTACGCGTCTATGTTAATGCACGGTGTCAGTGACCGTCGGGTGATTTCATTTTTATTTGAAAGGAAACGTGGCAACATCAGAAACAAAACAAAAGGGTTTTTATTACCCTTTTACTATCGAAAATTATTTACTCCAGATCGCCCATTGTAGATTTTGGCACCGGTAATTGCACCCAGGTTTATTATTTTATTTACACGTTTGTAGTTATACTTTAGAAAGTCTTAGATCAAACTTTAACTCAAATTTGGTTGTTTATTAGTATTTGTTTTAATATTATTATTGTATATGTCAAATGTGACCATGAAGTGTTATATCCTAGAATACTGCGAGTATTTAAACTTTCACCTGGTGTATATCAAGATAGGTTTTAGAGTTTGACAACAATCTCATTTCATCTTAAATGATGACGAGTCCGAAATAATAAATATGCTATAAGTAGAGCCCTGGAGATCTGATCTGCTTGCAACTGCCGGTACACGCCAATAGTTGCTTGGTGGTAGATTTTCTATTTGAAGGTTAGTTAGTTACTCAGACGGATTTAGGAAAAGCCTCTACCACTATGTTATGGAATCATATATTAATCTTTAATTATCCATCATCGAGATCACCAAATCGGATGCAAGGATTCGAATCTACGTCTATCCATTCGAACAGGCTATCAACTAAGCCATAATCATGTCTGTAACGCGATTGTAATGCTGGATAAAACAGATTGTTTTGATTAAAAGAAAATGTTAGGCGTAATTATATTAAAAAAAAACGGGAATTGTAATTATTTCGTAAAATCATAAATTATAATTAGCGTATTACACGCCTTTAATTATCTTTGGAAAAACATAAATTGCAATTACTATATATAATAAACAATTGTAATAATTTATGTATAAAGAAAAATATAATTATTGTAATTGTCCTATAATAACATTAATTTTATTTATTGTGTAAAAAATAGGAATTAAATTTAGCATGTAAAGAAACCCTGGCGTTTTAGATTTTCATTTGAAATTCCTTATGTAAATTTTCGAGACTCCAATAATAAAATAAATCGGGAAGCGAATACCGAATTCTTTAAAAATATATAAATTGCAATTACTATGTAAAATTAACAATTGTAATAATTTTTGTGTAAAATAAAACATTTATTGTAATTGTCCTGTAAAAACATCAATTTTATTTATCATGTAAAAAACAGTAATTTTAGTTATTGTGTAAAAAAAAGTGAAATTTCAGGTTTTCTATGAAAACTCATTATGTACATTTTCAGGACACCAATAACAACACGAATCGGGAATCGAACTCCAGTAGCGAAAATAAAAACACCGTTGTTCCTTCCACTTCACATAGTCAGACCGCTGTCGTCATCAATGTGCAGGTCAACAATAACAACAAATGATGTTTACAATTAAATATATATCAATCTCCCTTATACAGTCTTCCAAAACTATTAATTATCGTTCTTAATATTAATTATATGTTAAAACACCGAAAAGTGAAATTTACCCTTTGATATTAAATTTATTTATATGCAATTAATAATTCGATATATCGATTCAAATTGGAATTATAATAAAGTGCCTTGATTTTGTAAATGATGGACTTGATTTAAAAAATATAACATATCACAGATATAGTATAGCAATTTAAATGAAACATTTTGCTCAAAGGGTTTATTAAATTTTAGTAAAATAAGTAAAATATCCTATATGTATATTCTAGATTACTGGTGCTAATTATCAGGTATTTTGGGGGTCTGTATAAATATTAAATATGAATTTGATCTCGAAGTGCTTCAGGTATTCAGGTAATACTTATGTGCATTTCCCGAGTTGCCATTGCATTTAAGTATATCTTAATTTTAGTGTACGTTTAGTTTATATTTATCTATGGATTTTATTAGTAAATACGTGAGTTTTTATGTATTCAGTAGTTAATGTTTAACACTGTTATGTGTTAACTTTATTTCAATACTCAGTATGTTGATTCAATTTGTATGGATAATTATATTTTTTAGATATGTAATGATATTTAGAATAATAAAGATTTGTGCTCATTAAAATTTGTCATTAGGTAGTATTTGATTTTAAAAAGTATTTATAATTTCATACATTCTCTTGTTCATATAAATATTATTTTAACCATACTCTGTTGAGTTTCATTCTTAATCGTTTATAATTCAATTTTTTAATATAGAATAATCTATAAAGAACGATTTGGAACGTTTTTTATATGAATATGGTTAAGATATAATATCTAATATCACAATTTTTGTTACAATTAACCTAAGAGTTAAACCAATTTTTACATTTTTGTTTGAATTTGTTGTAAGTAGTGTAATTTTCTTTACCTTTAGATATCACTTTAAAGATAATTTTTCTTTTCATTTTAATTTGTTTTTAAATTGCGATACGAACATTTAAACATACTATTACTCTATAGAACATTGTTTTATCATATTTTCCAGTGCTATTGCTTTCAATTCTATTAACATAGAACTATGTCATATGGAGGCCAAATTTGAATACATTATGGGTATAGATTTAATTTTTATGTACTATTTAGACTAGGTAATTAATTGGTATTTTAATTATCAGATTGTATTGCATAATAATGTAGAAAATAGAAAACATTGTTTAGTGAAACATATCATGATAATTGAAACAAATGCATTTTTTTGTGGTCATTTAATGAAAATATTAATATGTATCGATTTGGAATATTTTGTAGTATATTGTAGTAAATTGGATAGATGTAGTTAATACTTTGATTTATGTAACACCTAATATTTGGATTTAAAAACAACTTTTACAAGAACAATTTGCAAACAGAATGTAACATAGTTGGAGAATGAATAAGAATTGGCTAATTTTCTTAGAACTCATGGGAATAATCTCAGTGTTATGTTTATTTTTATATAGAACAGATGATTGTTGCGAGTTCCTTAAATAGAGCAAATGTAGGTATTTCAGTAGGAACCGCATTGATTGGAGCCCATGGAACTTAAGTTCAGTATTAAAATAACCAAAGTGTTTATGCAATTTGAAAACTCAATCAGGATTTTAAGACGGATGCAGGATGAAAATATTTACTAGCTCTTGCTCGCGTCTTCGCTCGTTTTTACATAGATTTTGAAAATAGAATACAGCTCATTAGTCGCTGAGAATGTAGCTTCCTATAGATGTGAAAAATTTTTAAACGGTTAGGTATTTTTTTTCAATTTTCACAACTAATAAAATCAAATCTTTTCTCTTTCAAATAGTAGTATAGAAGAACGTTGTATGACTTCTATTAAAAAGACATCTCGCTCTATTTGTAAATAAAAACATATTAACCAAAACAACTATAAAACCTTATGTTACTATTGTTATATTTATATCACGTCGAGATCTAACTTTTCAATTGAAATAAATATTTTTTTTTAATACTGCCCACGTCTAGTGAAGCAATTTAAAATTAAATAATGGTAAGGGATTCTATAAATTTTGGTTTTCTAATTATGGGATTTATTAAGTTTTCTTTTAATTTAATATCTTTTTATGTTTTAGGGTTGCTTCTTAAGCTTTTTTATTGTTATAAGCTTTACAATTTTGTGTTGTGTCAATTAAGATGTCTGTTATTTACGTTTTCTCATTCTGGCATTTGAAAATAACTGAGATTCTATATGATAGCAAATTGATTATTGGAATAAGTTGAGTTAAAATTATTCTACAAACGTTCAATTTCAATTAAATTGTATGGTAATATACTAATTAATGTGATTGATAATAAATTGAACTGTCAGAACTCGCTTTTTAATTTACGTTCTATCAACTGCCACTTGTCTATTTTGTAGATAACTTACCTCAGGTGTTGCCATAACCTGTATCTTCAGAAATACAATTGTTGTTTATTTTTGGCGGTCTCAAGAAGAGAGAAGTCTCAAGTTTATTATTCAGATATATAATTTTTGGTTTCT
Organism: Antheraea mylitta; assembly: GCA_014332785.1. NCBI lineage: Eukaryota > Metazoa > Arthropoda > Insecta > Lepidoptera > Saturniidae > Antheraea > Antheraea mylitta. The sequence continues at coordinate 875,945 of JACEII010000085.1, forward strand.
CGCATGACGTCAGAGAACTGTAATTGCTTAAACCTAGGCTGATTTTTAAGATCTAGATCTCAAAATGGCAGATTATGTTACATTAGTTTAAGAACTCAGTTATTAAGATGAATAAAGGAAAATGTTTATTATTTTTTGCTTTTCAGTTTTTTCGGCGGTTTAATTTTTTGTTAAAAAGTTTTTATTTTATAATTTTTTGTGGCTATGATCTTACTAATTACTACATGCTTAATTTATTTGTAATACGAGTACACAAATCAGAAGCTGAATTATAAATCATGCCCTGTTTTCCTACCCTTGGGGTTTTTTTTTCATGTTTATATGTATTCGGGACCAACTTCTGGGTATACTCTTTCAAATCAAAGGATAATAATTTAATTCGGACTATTTTGTCTAAAGTTATGCGCGGTCATTGATATAATTAGTGCGTGAATAATCAATCATTCTCGATTTTCATACCCTTAGGGTTGATTTTTTTTTTCCAAATTTAAACGGGTCCAACTTCGGAGTATACCCTTTCCAATAAAAAAATATTTTTTTAAATCAGAGTATACTGTAAAAAGTTATGCATGATCATACATAAAAAAAAAATATATACGCGACGAATTGAGAACCTCCTCCGTTTTTTTTCCTCGGTTAAAAAGGTTTTATACTAAATAAACCGCGCTCACCCGAGGCAAGTTCGCGCTATCCTTTTTTCGCAAGTCTAACCTAACCAGAGCGAGACAAAAGAGCAAGATGTCGAACATTCAGCGAGCGAGGTGCATTTAAAATGTAACATTTTTAAAGCAAGTATTCAATACGTATTTCAGTTTTTTGTAATAACACCGTATTTGTTTACTTTCCATTTAGTTTTAACAAACATAAATCCATCCCTTTAGGTGATTATTATAATTAAATACATATATTTTGCTCAATTTAATTTACAAAATAATCGCATCTTTATGAAGTAATTAAAAAAAAACAATAGCCATTATGGCCTATATTTCTGAAATTAAGCAAATATTAAATACATGTAGAATTTTCGAAAACCTAGTTTGAGATTTAGTAGGTAGGTAGTGTCATGAAAATGTGCTCATTTTTTGGTTATGTGAGGTTAAAAGTGCTATTATAGAATTTACTAATAGGCATGCGAGTCTGTACCAATTTTCAGGTTTTTACTGTTAAATTTGAAATTTATTTTATAATATCATGAAGTCTTCTATTACTTATGCAATTTTTGGAATAAATAATATAATTCTTAAAGTGCCAATTATGCGTTGTTTGTTTATAAGTTTGCTGTGATGCACTAATTAATAGTTGCACCTAACGCGTGTAAGTAATTTGATTATTTTGTTAATAAAATTGTCATTGTGTGATATACAGATATTCTTATATATTTCTTTCTAGCCATAAGTCTGTAAATAAATTCTTTATGAAAAATGTTGCTTTTTATTTCTTGTTTTGGGTATATGAACTTTTTTTCTTCGAAATGACTACGCTATTGACCTATCAAGGTTTTACAGCTTCACCGGACTACTACGGGTATCTGAGCCACTGCTCAAGTAATCAGGATTAATAAGTTGTTTTTTTTTTTGTCTCATATAGGAGGCAAACGAGCAGGTGGGTCACATGATGTTAAGCGACACCGCCTTCCATAGACACTAGCAACACCAGAAGACTCGCAAGGTTCTGTGGTCGCAAGTGCGTCGCCAGCTTGTGTTTTGGGGGATTGGGGAAATGGGTGATGGGGATAGGAGAAGGAAGGGGGAGGGGAGAGGATGGGAAATGGGTCTCCAGCGCTCTCACTCACCGAACGAAACGCAACTATGCAAGCAGTGTTACTTCACGTCGATTTTCTGTGAGAGGGTGGTACTACCCCGAGCGATCCGACCCATTCATGCTAAAACTATTAATAGCTTCAGCGTGGCTCTACTAACTTTATGGAGTTCCGATTCTAACGCGGCCGGGAATGGTTGTGTCCGCGTTCGGAGCGATATTTCGTGATTATTGTGATACAGTGTATACAGTATAGCCTTCGCTATTAGTTCGTGAGTGTTTGGCTTTCATCTTGAAGTGCCGATCCGGTTGACGTAGCGCACACGTGCACCGCACCTGCGTTCTTGTTCCTGAAATTGAGTGAGACCCTTCCTTTGTATTTATTTATTGCTTTGTTTATTATATTGGTACTTTTATTTGTTTACTCATTAGTTTATCTATTTATTTACGTAGTCCTTTATCCTTTTAGTTGTCATTTCTTTATAACTTTATTTATTTCAATTATTTATTTGTTTAGTTATCCATTTATTTATTTGTTCTATATCTATGCAAATTAATTATCTTGCCTGTCTCGCTAACGTATTTTCTGTATTGCTTTCTTCTTCTGGTTCATTTTAAGCAGCTCTCTTGATCTGCACCCGGGATAGACCCGTAATTAACCCGTTCGGCGTGCCCCCCTGCCCTTAAGGCAAGGAGGTTGGTTCGCGTTCCCCCTCAAGCCACGAAATGGCCCTCTTATTTATGAAAAGTCTCCGGAGGGACTTATTAGCGAAAGGAGTTGACGAAAGCATCGTCGACGCCGTTCTCGCGCGTCACTGTGCCCCATTCAGGAAGGACGTGCAATATGAAGCACGCGTACCAACCGCGAACTCGTACTCGCCACCATCCCCGATAGACCCCGCTGATAGGGCTCCGATCGTCGCGATGGACCTAGACGTCGCGACACCCGCCGCTTCCTCTGCGTCCGGTCACGCCGCCGTGCCCGTACTCGCGCCCTCGCTTTTATCTGCGATAGACAAGGCCGGTTTCGTATCCGTCTCGAAAAATAAAAGATCGTCCCGCCCCCCGCCACGCGAATCCAATTCGGACTTGGGTCCAATAGGTCCGGCAGTAAAGGTCCCGTGTCGCGAGACCAATAGAATAGATGGCGCCCGGGCGCCCAACGCAACCGCGCAACACGCCAAAACAAAACTGAGCTCTGGCAGATCCAGGCCTCTCTCCGTCCCGCTCACTCCAACTGCGGCTAAGAAGCCTCGCCCACCCCCGCCGGTCACTATCCAGTATAAGGCGCGATGGATGTCAGTCTCCACCACGCTGAAAATCTTAGGAATTCAGTACACGTCAGCCCTCAACGCCCAGGCAGGGATTCAGGTTAAGGTGATTAGCACCAATCACCATCGCAAGCTAACCGAGTACTTACGAGAACAAAAGTTAGCTTATTTAACATAAACACTAGAGGAGGAACGTCTACTCCGAGTAGTCTTACGCCGTATCCCGGTCGAAATCTCAATAGACGACATACTAGCGTTCCTTAAGAACGAAAACTTCCACTTTCGAGAGGTACACCGTATGTACCACCCGATCACTAAGTCCAAGTTCAACTTAGTGTTGGTCATTCTGGAAGGCACTAAGGAGGGCAAGGAAATTTTTAATATCACGTCTGTGTGCGGTCTCACGGGCGTCACGGTAGAGCCCCCGCGCAAGTCTCACACGCCCTCGCAGTGCCACAACTGCCAGGGCTACGGTCACGTATCTAGGAATAGCCATCTCCATCCGAGATGCGTAAAGTGCTTAGGAGATCACTCTACTAGTACCCGCGTACCCCGACCTCAGCAGATCCTCCGAGTTGTGTTCTGTGCGGGAAAGCGGGACATCCCGCGAACTATCGCGGATGTCCCCGCGCCCCGCGCACGCAACGCCCTCGCCAAGCTAAGCAGGCGGCCAGAGCGCCTGTCGCCGCCACCCGCCCTCCACCTCCGTCTACCACTCATGTTAGTGGAAGCCTTCCCCGGTCTGCCGGATGCCTCCCACAACCCGGCAGCGCACGCGCCCACCCCGCGTGCGCCACCCTCGGTGCCGCGCGCGCCCTAACCCGTGCGGGCCCCTCTGGCCCCCTGGGCTCCCAAACCTCAGCCCGAAGCTCCTAAACCTCAGGCTCAGTCTCCGCAGGCAAAGCCTATTCAGTACGACCGCCTCAGCACCTTTTCTTTCGACGGCGTTGACTGGATTAGCCAGTTAATGGTCGTACACGACATAGCAGACGTCTTACCTTTTGCCGAGCTTCTCGTGATGAAGAGAAGTCAGAATCTGCTCAGAGCGTACGCGCGTTTCCCGGTCCTTGCTAGGACAATGATCGAGCTTGTCAGTGCTTATTAGAACAAGTCGTTTTAACAATGTTCGCGGCAATGAATAGGGTTAAACCACGCGGTCTATCACTTTCATTTTTTAATGCTAGGAATCTCTCAACAGAGCGCGATCTAGTAGCTGCCTTCTTACGCGATAAACAAATAGATATTTTCCTCCTACAGGAAACATTATTAAAACCGAAAATGCGTAGCCCGCGAATCGCGAATTATAATATAATTCGAAATGATCGTGTCACCCGCGGGGGTGGCACCTTGATCTACTTCAAATGCTCGTTATACTGCATGCCGAGTGATCCGCGCGCTCTAACCAATATGGAAGTGTCAGTGTGTAGACTAGGGATGACCGGTCATCCATCCATTATAATAGTGTCCGCGTATCTCCCGCCGACTAAAGAATTATTAAAATCCGACTTAGAAGCGTTATTCGAATTAGGAGACTCCGTCATAATAGCGGGGGACCTCAACAGCGGGAACGTCATCTGGAACAGTCCAACTACTTCTCGTAACGGGAAGATTATGGACAGACTAGGTGACGATCTAGCTTTTGACGTCATAGCCCCTATGGAACCCACTCACTTTCAAGATAACTGTCGTCCGACAGTATTAGACGTAGCTCTCTCTAAAAACGTCACGCTTCGGGTACGACTCATACAAGTCGTACACGAACTTGACTCAGATCAATGTCCCGTTATACTACTGTTAGGTTCGAGCTCGGATGCCACCCCTCCGTCGGTTAAGGTGACAGATTACGCGAAACTTGCACGCTATTTCAACAACTATCCTACGTCTCAAAGTTTAGACAGGATTTCGGACGTGTTGGTGTCGAAAGCAGACGCGGACCTGGCTATCGATTCCCTGGTTGATTACCGTCAGACCGCCGTCATGGAGACGTGAAGGCATTGATCACGGAAAAGATCGCCGCGACCCGAGCTCACGACACTTACCCGTCCGCAGTGACTTACACTCACTGCGGAAGTTGCTTAAGAATCGAATCTCTGAGACTCGGGCCGACAGGTGGGACGGTTTTCTGGAGGACATCCGGCCGTCCCACCTGGCGTTCTGGAAGCTCACGCGTACATTCAAGTTAGCCGAGGCTATTCCAATGCCCCCTCTCGAGAGAGGCCCCGGGTTGCCTCCCGCCTTTGACAGTATAGATAAGGAGGAGTGTCTCGCCGCGAGTCTAGAAAAACAATGCTCACCGAATACAGCAAACACTGACTCTACCCATATTGGTTCGATCGAGTCTTCCGTCGAGCGTACACTCGCGTCTCCGCCGGCGGATATACTAACCCATATCACTTTTGACGAAGTATCAAATGCCATCAAGCGTTTAAAACTTAGGAAGTTCCCAGGTCCCGATGGGATCAGGAAGGAGGTATTACGAATCCTTCCTGATCACATCATAGCTCTACTGGTCTGCATCTTCAATGCGGCCATGTCCCAGGGCCATTTTCCAGCCGCCTGGAAGAAGGCCATAGTGATAGGCATTCACAAGCCCGGCAAAAAAGCTACGCTTCCCGATAGCTACCGCCCTATTATTTTATTAGATACGCTAGATAAGCTATACGAGCGGCTCCTTCTGGACCGTCTCCAGACATCCATATCCGACTTAAATCTGCTACCGCCGGAGCAGTTTGGTTTTCGCGCGGAACACTTTTATACAAACCAAGTGCACCGCCTTACGGAGTACATTCTAGCTAGGTTCAACGATGATCCCGATCGCAACCTGACACCGGTTAAAGCTAACCCGAAACGCACAATAGCTGTCTTTTTCGATATTCCTGAGGCCTTTGACAAGGTCTGGCACGAAGGGCTCATCTATAAATTATGTCAATCTCGTATCCCGGATAGGCTAGTTCACAAAATCCGATTATCTGTCAAATAGGACTTTCCGCTATAGAGTGGAAGGTGACCAGTCATCACCCCACCCGATACGTTCAGGTGTGCCACAAGGCTCCATTCTCGCGCCCACACTTTACAGTCTGTTCGTCAGTGATCTACCTCGGCCCCCGGGAGTAGAGCTAGGTTGTTATGCTGACGATACAGTCATCTACGCTTCCGGATAGTTTCCGATACGACTTAGGAAACGCGTCGCAGAGGCCGTTAGCATACTCGGTGACTGGTTTCTGCGATGGCGTATAGAGGTCAACCCCGACAAAAGTGCCGCAATACTTTTCGATTCTAAATACCGCGATTACGAGCGTAAACTCAAACCTATGACTTTATACGACACCGACATTCCGTGGACCAAGCAGGTTAAATATCTCGGAGTTACGCTAGACAGACCGCTCTCATTTAGACAACACACAACGCGAATACATAACAAGGCCGCCATGGTCACGGCTCACCTACATCCGTTAGTTTGCCACAAGTGCAAAATATCCCTCAGACACAAGCTCACACTGTACAAAACTTGCATCCGTCCCGTTCTAACATATAGCTGTCTCGTTTTTTCATAAAATTCAAATGACTGCGAATTTGTTTGAATTAAAGTGCATTTTAATTGCTACGTTTAGTCTTGATTTTGTAATTTTACCAACCATTTAAATAAAGTTAGCGACAAAATTGAATTGTTAGATATTCTTTACGTCATGAAGCGACGTCATTTGATGGCAGATGAAATGCAAAGAGCTGTAGGGATGTTGCAAGCGGGAAGTAATCAATCTCAGGTATCTCGACATTTTGGCATTCATAGAAGTGTTATTTGTCGTCTTTGGCAGCGCTACAATAATACAGCAGAATCTGCTGAACAGCATCCAGGCCGTAAAAGGAGTACAACCACTCGGCAAGACCGGCACATACAACTGACTGCAAGACGCCAGCCGATGTTAACCGCTCGAGATATAAGTTTGAGGCTACAAATTTCAAGTGGTGTTGACGTAAGTCCTCAAACTGTGCGAAATCGACTGCATGAGTACGGCCTACGAGCTCGACGCCCCAACAGGTGCCCACCGATACGTCACGGGAATCACGCTCGTGGATATGAGTGGTGTGGAGAACGCATAACATGGACCCAGGAACAATGGGATAAAATTATGTTTTCCGATGAATCGCGATTCGGGTTTAAGCCTGATACAAGAAGGGTACGGGTGTATCGTCGGCCCGGAAATACTGAAAGGCTCAGGTGCGTTCAGGAAGTTCATCCATACAGCGGCTCAACAGTTATATTATGGGCGGGTATTATGAAGAACAGGCGAACTGAGCTCGTTTTTGTAAATGGAAACATGAATGCTGAAAATTACATTGAGGATATTCTTAGACCTTATGTCTACCCATTTTCACAAACCTTTGGCTCCGATTTTAGGTTAATGCATGACAATGCGCGTTCACATACAGCTCGGCGAACCAGTGAATATTTTGCAACGGAGAACATCCGGGTATTGCCCTGGCCTGCACAATCGCAAGATCTCAACTCCATCGAGCACGCATGGGACAAGCTCCAGAGACGTGTTTTGAAGGACTTGGATGGAGCGAAAACAACCCAACAGCTGAAGGTTTTGCTACAATTCCATTGGGAGCGAATACCGCAAGATGACATAAACAGTCTCATTAATTCAATGAATAATCGTTGCCGACAAGTTCTGAATAGCAGAGGAGACCATACTTTGTATTAAATTGTTCTATTCTTTCACAATAAATACATTTTTTTTAGAAATTTCATTTTGTAAAAAAAAAGTTTAGTTTCTTATGTATCTTAGTGTCTACAGTATATTCTAATATTGTTCATTTCTGTTATTAAAAGAACTTATAAAGACAACAGCTATTATTTTTACATCATAGAACCCTAAAGATATTATTTTAAAAATAAAATACAACGTTATAATGTGAAGAACCATCCTAAAATTTAAATTAGTACATGTTGCTTAGACTTTTTTGATGAGTGTATTTTTGCCGATCCTCCCGACGAAATTACGGCAGGGAACGATCAGTATCAGCCTGTCTCTCGAAACAGAGCGTTTTCACGCCCACGCCCGCGAAGCCACAGATCACGCCGCCATGGTCTGGGGGTTAATTTTGCTCCCGCATAGCAGATTAGGCCCCCCTCGGCAGCTACTCAAGCCTAGGTCCGATCCCTCGGCAGGGAGCCCTTGAGTACGCTGCTAGCGCGATACAGTGTAACACAAAAACTTACATCACTTCTACAACACTACACTATCACCTCCACGCACGTGCACGCTACACGCTTACACATACACAAAGTGGAAGGGTTTACTTTTTTTTCCCTTATCGAACTGAAAAACTCTCAATTTTCCGATAATAAATATATGGACGAGTTGATGAGGCGTGTATGCTTGGTACACATATACGTTTCAACAATTCATACATATATGAATAGTTAGCTATGTTAGCTAAGATAGGACGCGATTTGCATGTAACAGGAAACAGCCAAGCCGAGGTGTGCCACGCACCCTTGAGCTAGTTGCCAAAAATAAAATCGGCTGAGGGCCTTAAGTAGTTAGTTAGTTAGTTAGTAGTTCGGTGAAGCTGTTAAGACCTTGCTAGGTCAATAGCGTAGTCAGTTCGAAAAAAAAAGAATGTGGTGTCGTGAGACACCAGGTAGGAACGAAGTTCCTTCGGCTAATGTAGAATCGACACAACTTGCAAAAAAAACGTACTCAATTTTATGTAGTCGTAATTCAAATTATCAATTAAAATAACAAAATATGTCTCTTTATTTTTGTTTGACAACATAAAATTACATAGAAATAGAAATCATTATAAAAAAGGAGAGAGAGAAAGGTATTATACACTACTCGCTTGTGTACGACTGTCGCGCCTGCGCACGTCTCATTTAACGGTTTTATTCCACGCACTTTTCGTTACGGTTTTACATTTTTTTCAGTTCGGTCGCGCAGCAAAATCGCTATCTCCTCCAAGTTTGCCGTAAGGAACTTCGTTCCAAAAAAAAATCTACCACCTTTATCATGGATGTGTATATGCCATTGATTTACGTATGCTTAATAGCGTGTAAGCGGGTAATTTAGGCCAGGACTCCCAAACTAGTTTGACAAAAGACCCCTTTTCCAAAATAAACTGATAGCTCAAACCACCATAGCCAAATTTCTTTAAATCTATTATATGCGTCGGATATAGAGCAATTTTTTTCCGGTGAAGCTATGAAAACCCTTCAGGCAAATAGCGTATAATCAGTCGGGGAAAAAAACAGAGCAATTCAAAACATGTCTAAAGTATTGTACTCTCGAACCCATTGTCTTGTACAAACTAGTCCACGCTTATTCACTTGCCGAGATTTTTATCTTATAAAAACTTGTCGATTTGTTATGTTTTTTAAAAGTACAACGATACTTCCTACTAAAATACACTCATCAAAAAAGTCTAAGCAACATGTACTAATTAAAATTTTAGGATGGTTCTTCACATTACAACGTTGTATTTTATTTTTAAAATAATATCTTTAGTGTTCTATGATGTAAAAATAACAACTGTTGTCTTTATAAGTTCTTTTAATAACAGAAATGAACAATATTAGAATATACTGTAGAAACTAAGATACATAAGAAACTAAACATTTTTTTACAAAATCAACTTTCTAAAGAAAATGTATTTATTGTGAAAGAATAGAACAATTTAATACAAAGTATGGTCTCCTCTGCTATTCAGAACTTGTCGGCAATGATTATTCATTGAATTAATGAGACTGTTTATGTCATCTTGCGGTATTCGCTCCCAATGCAATTGTAGCAAATCCTTTAGCTGTTGGGTTGTTGTCGCTCCGTCCAAGTCCTTCAAAACATGTCTCAGGAGCATGTCCCATGTGTGCTCGATGAGGTTGAGATCTGGCGATTGTGCAGGTCAGGGCAATACCCGGATGTTCTCCGTTGCAAAGTACTCACTAGTTCGCAGAGCTGTATGTGAACGCGCATTGTCATGCATTAACCTAAAATCGGAGCCAAAGATTTGTGCAAATGGTTAGACATAAGGTCTGAGAATATCCTCAATGTAATTTTCAGCATTCATGTTTCCATTTACAAAAACAAGCTCAGTTCGCCTGTTCTTCATAATACCCGCCCATAACATAACTGTTGAGCCGCTGTATGGATGAACTTCCTGAACGCACCTGAGCCTTTCAATATTTCCGGGCCGACGATACACTCGCTTCTTGTATCAGGCTTAAACCCGAATCGCGACTCATCGGAAAACATAATCTTATCCCATTGTTCCTGGGTCCATGTTATGCGTTCTCTACACCATTCATATCGACGAGCGCGATTCCCGTGACGTATCGGTGGGCACCTGATTAGGCGTCGAGCTCGTAGGCCGTACTCATGCAGTCGATTTCGCACAGTTTGAGGACTTACATCAACACCACTTGAAATTTGTAGCCTCAAACTTATCTCTCGAGCGGTTAACATCGGCTGGCGTCTTGCAGTCAGTTGTATGTACCGGTCTTGCCGAGGGGTTGTACTCCTTTTACGGTCTGGATGCTGTTCAGCGGGTTCTCCTGTATTATTGTAGCGCTGTCAAAGACGACAAATAACACTTCTATGAATGCCAAAAAATCGAGATACCTGAGATTTATTACTTCCCGCTTGCAACATCCCTACAGCTCTTTGCATTTCATCTGCCATCAAATGACGTCGCTTCATGACGTAAAGAATATCTAACAATTCAATTTTGTCGCTAACTTTATTTAAATGGTTGGTAAAATTATAAAATCAAGACTAAACGTAGCAATTAAAACGCACTTAAATTCACATGTTACACAACTTATACAGTATTATGGAAAGGAAGGAAGTTATGTTAAATACTGCTGCTAATACATGTACCTATTACATCGATATATAAATTAATATACATCAATTACCTATCACAAAAAATATATAAACAGTTGCATATTGCAAATATGTAACTATTATGCCATAATACTGCTAGAAATATTTACTGAATGTTACTTGTATAAAACAATTTATACAAATTTTATAAAAAATAAATACAATAGATAAGTAATTTAAAAAGTTCTTAAAAATTAATAATACATTTTACATAAACATTGTAATTTTTATTACATTATTAGTTATTATTCAAATTTTGAAAAAAAAATATCGGTAATATTTTAGAACTTGTTATGCAAAACTGTCTGTTGGACTCTTGCCTCATAAAGTCTACATGAGTTTACTAAAGGATGATGGTTCTAGGTACTCGAAGGGTTTCAAATGTGCGGCCCGCAATTATACCTCACATTACGAGCCATAGTTATACTCAACCTTGGCTATTAAAGTATGACTTTTCTTGTACTATATACTTACTGAAACATTTAAAACTATATTGATAGATTACTAAATTTAATGAGTTCGTTACATGCGCATGGTACATGTGCCATGTGTACGTATGACCTACAAACTGCTAGATGCATGAATGTTTTTTTTTTTTTTTTTGCTTACCATTGGAAAAGTAGGCTGAACATACGATTATGCAACTTGCTCAGAGCTGCGAACCGCAGGTTGAGAGTAATGATTTTTTCATCATTGATTCTAAACCCCAGCAGAGTTTTTTTCTCTTTAAAATATTTAATGTACATACTTAGTTTCGTTAGCCTCTTATATGTGTAGACGTGAGTAGGAATACTTGTGGCAAGGGTTAAATCAAATAAAATAAAATCAACCAATTTTAATACTATCTTGTACACCGCAAGTATTTCATATGTAATTCTGATATTAAAAGATTACATGCTGTATCACTAATATTTTTAGAAACTTTTCAGTGCAGTAAAAATTAAATTACGTGTCGAAAATAATGCATCCGAAAGCGCGGACACAGCTAGTTTAAATATCAAACAACATAAAAGGTAGTCCTACAGATATTCTAAGAGTTATATAGAGTAGCTGTTATTGAAAATCTCGCACAACAGTTAATGTCATTTACACAGCAATAAAAATGTTAGTAACTTACGCATCAATTATCTACTGCTGCCCTAGATATTGCATTATTTTATATTTAAATTATTTTATTTTCTATTTCATTTCTAAATACGTGTTATACGTAGAAAGGTTTTTTTTCTTATTATATTTTTAAATCACCTTACATCAAGTAAGTACTACGCAGATAAAAAAAAAAGAGACTGATATAGACCAAGTAGCATCTAGTCAAATCATTCCATCTGTAATATCGATGCAAGTCAGCCTTCACCCGATGAGACTAGTCTACTAGTCTGTTGTTTTTTAAGATCCTAGACTCTTATACCGTTTGTGCAATATTAAAGTTAAGTAAGCGGATAAAGTTTTCGATTTAGTGTATTGTAATGGAAAAAGGGGTTATGTTCCAATGATTCGCTAGGTTGGTGGTCTTCGCTTCTAGTTTCGTTGGCGTTATGATACAGGGTTCCATTATATGACAACGCGCTACTAAACAACCAAACGCATTTCGTGCTTCATTTTCTCGGAGACAGTGGCAGATATCCGACGCGATGTCAGCGCTGACTGGCCGCGCAATACTTAAATACCTATAGCTTTCGTATAGCGTTTTAACGTTTTTAAGTAGTAATATAAAATGGTGATAAAACTATGAGTAGTTGAATGTTGTAATTATTTTTTTTACACATATATGTGAAAAGTGCCTTGATTGGAAAATAAAGTAATTTTAATTATCAGTATAATCTTATACGTAAATGAACGAATACCCGTGTAAAATGTTAAGGTAAGTAGGAAGAAAACTACAATTAAAAAAAAATCCCATAGCTACTACATACAATAACTCAAAACCATTCTTAATTTCAAGACAATGCTCGGATTTCGGATCATGTTACGACTTGTCCAAGTCGGCCTCACGCTCAGAGGTACCTACAACGCGCGGTCAGTTACAAACTCTACCTTATTTAGTATTTACAGTAGTGCACTATAAGGAGAGCAGTTGTTTTTTGGAGTCCAACATTGTTTTACATTACGCAAATAATTAAAATTAAACGTATTATATCAAATCTAGTAATGAAAATGTACGGGTGAATAATACTATTTTACATTTAAAGAATATAGAGATTTTCGAATGTGAAGTTTCAGAGGCAATTTATCTTTTAATTTAATTAACATACCTGTGTCTTACTCTTAATCTAAGTACTTATCTAAGTACAAAATGCTCGCAGTATAATTAAATTGAATTATTTAAATATTTTATCAGTATCGCAACAAAATGTAACAAGAACAGCTACCTAAAATAAGACAAGCATAAAAAGACTGTTGCGAGAATAAATAAATAATATTGTTCATACTGTAATTATTTGCTTTTACAGTCTTTTTGGTTACATATTGATTACCGTCACCATGGTTCATGGTGTGCCATTTGGATGCACTGAAGATGATCAATGTTCAAATGGATACTTTTGCGAGCAAGCCACACATCTATGTCGAGAATGTTTACAATGTCGTGATCTTGGAAGAAATGAGCCTCATACTGTCGGGATTACCTCAAACTGCATTAAATCCGGTATCGAATGTGGACTTTGTTTTAACGGGTAATTAGATCAGCAGTTAATCTATATTATAAAAAAATCCAGATATCTATGATAAAGCGATTTTATTTCTCGGTATAGGAAGATAAACACATATAACAAAAAACCCACGCATAACAGCATTTTTGGCGAAGTGTTTATGTTATTAGCCTGTGTATATATTTAGTAACTGACGGGTAACAATACATCTTGTGCTCGAATTGATTATTAGAAACATGGCCAGAGTTATTGACAGTAATATACATCTTTAAAGTATATTTATAATGTTATTTGTATCCGAAATATAGATATTTTTATTTTTGTCGTAAACTGTGAGTTAAAATATAACAATATCTGACTTCATGCCACAGTAGACGACAACACGTTGGTAACACGTTAAGCTTGTGAACTAGGCATGTGTTAAAATTAAAATAATAATGCCTATTGTTTATTTGAAAGGCATGTAAAGAATATTCTAAATCTTGTAAAAGATCTTCTGTTTCTTATAACCTGTAAATCAATTAACGTACCTTGGTTTGAAGCCACGTTGGTGCAGTAATAGCGTATACGCCTATCGAGGATATATGTATATTTCAGATCTATAAAGAGCCTGAGCATAAAATTAATAGCAATACTATATAATACCCACTCTGTTGCCTTGTTAAGTTTAGGTTGATAATTCGTCGCCTACCACTTATCTAGGTATGTTTCGATTATTTTGAAAGCTCGTCCCATTAAGGCTCCAATCTTAGGGCAAATCTTTAGTTAACTTCAGGTAATATGACGAAAATATCTGATACTAGAAAAAGTCGTAACAAATCTCTAGCCAATATGTAAAAGAAAAGTGCCTTATGATGAAAGGATATTTTTCTATGGGTATCCGATTTAATAATAGCGTAGAAATCTACGTTTTATTATAAAATGACTACTTATGTCGAATAATATTTGCAAAGAAATTAAGTCTTAAAAACATTGACATATTAAAATTAAATAAAAAATGCGAAATCTTCACCAATCCTGCTTAGAAGTGACCATTACGTTGAAAAGTCGTTTGAATCGTTTAATATGTTCACGTGTCAATATTTTTACTAAATATCATTCTTATTTTCCAGCTTGGTATACTACGACGATAATATAGACGCAAAATGCGTTCCCACCAAGGAACTGAACAACATGACCATCCAAATATATATCCTATCAATAGCGATTTTAATTAGCATAGTAACTGTAATAATGTTTATTAGAGTATTACGAAGTACCAGTTTTTTACAGATAACTTACTGTGAGTATACTTTTTTTTGTAAATATTATTTATATTATCCGAACTAATTTTATAAATGCGACTGTGCGTTTGTTACATTCTGATGCCAAAACTACTAAACAGATCATAATAAAATTTTGAATACACGTTTTAACAGGGCTTTAGAAAATGACATAAGGTACTTTTCATCTCGAAAATAGTACTTTTTCCGAGAGATAGGTTAAATTTACATTAATAAGAGTGAAAGCTACGTCACGGGTAAAAACTAGGCGATTAATAACGGCGTGGACTCATGTTGTTCAAACTTTATGCTGATCGGACTGAGATGTATTCGTGCTTATACAGCATGAGCGAGAAAAGGAAAACAAACAGAAACCCATATGTTTCCGCAAAATATAAGAACAAACATACTTTCGTATGTTCCGGAAGTTTCTACACAGCTGTGCAATATTTTTATAAACAACTACGCAAATCACAAGGTGTTCGCCTGAGAATGTATACATTATATTATTGAGCCTACGACATCAAACTCTAGAAATAGTGTCAGCAATTACGAGACGCCACCAGACACTACACCATTTATCTAGAAGGTTCCCTGTCTACGCTTTCTGAATCAAAACGGTTGTGTACTGAACTCCACAATTTAGAATTAATATAACAAAGAACACACCAAGAGTGCTCTAAAAACAGAGGAGAATATGAAATGATGAACATTTGAAGGGTTTAGAGCTTAGTAACGGCAGATGCACCGAATCCTAGTTGAGACTCAATTTTCCGTTAAACAAAAATATCATATAATACTATAAATATATACTATAGACGTTCTAGATTTACTAGAATATACTATAGAGTATTTAGTTATGTATACCTATTTAATTATCATTTCAAAGTTGCAGTTGTTAAACTTAACAACATGTCATGTTATTAACACCTGCGAGGCATCTCTGTTATTGAACTTATCGAGCTATTATTATAGATGGACTATAATAAAGAAGATCTATGAAAATTAAAATATATTTAAAACTAGTTGACTCGGCGAACTTCGTACCTCCATATTTTCTGAATTCCTAAAAGACTTTGTATTATGATAAAATTAAAAAAAAAAACAATAGCTCTTTTTAATTTGACATTTCCATTTGTGCAACACAATCCTGTCGATTCTAGTCGAAACCTCAAAGCATTGCAATATCTACAAATAATAATTAATATTCCAGCGATTGACGATTTGTCACCAGCGTAATCGACTGTTGCATCATATCTAAACGTCAAACGTTCGTAGCTTTTTTGCGTTTTTAGTATATATTTTTTTTTATTTTCAGCTTCAGTAGCGAGTTTATCTTCATCGAATTATAATAGAATGGAAACAGAAGTACCTTCTACTAATACTACTACCTCTACTACCTGCAAAAATTGAGATTATGTTATTTCAAACAAATTTTATTTACAACTGGCATGTTGTACGTATAACTTTTAATAAACATTGTGTTTGGTACCAAATTAGAAAATTATCTCGACTTAAGTATGATTAAGTGAATAAATAAAACGATCTTATGAAATAGTTTTTTATTAAATATTTCGTCTGAATGAGTTTTGTGCAATATGAAACAAAAAGAAAATGTTAAGGTGTGTTGTGTTTAACGTATAACGTTTGTAAAAATTATTCAAAGTTGTAACATTTCTGAATTAAATACTAATTAGTTGTGTAATATATGATGTATTTCCAAAAACCTATTTAATTCAATCAACGGGTGCTATAAATAAAGCTACGGCATTTAATAAAGCGGTATCACAGTCGTAGGTCCTTGCGAGAGGCGCACGCGCATAGAAAATCACTTCTTCCCGATTCTCGTTACTATACACGGGTACTTCTATTGTGTTCTCCGAAACCAGTTGGGTACCTTTATGCTGTCAAATAAAAATGTTATTTTATTATAACGTACCAAACGATTTTTTAATTTATCAAAATACATATATTCTCTTATTACATAAATTTCGCTAAGTATTCAATAGATTACCTGTTTGAATACGTAGCAGACGTTTTAATTACAGATAATATTATGATGATCAATTATGCAAATATCAAAAAAATATAATTAACAAGCGATATGCATAATCGATCGATTATATATAAATAATAAAGGTGTAATTTAGAATTAGTATATTCTTTTAGGTCTTTATGCCTCTAAAGTTTTGGTATATATAACAGGTAAAGTTGATTCGGAATAACAAAGCGAATAAGTTCAGGCTTACGCATAATACAGTAAAGAGCTTAATAGAAAACAATGTTAAAACAATTATGTAGGAATTCAATTTCGACGTTTATTTATCTTTCAGCTGTCCAATATATTTATTTATACCAAAATTTGTGTTCAGAATTCAAAGCGGTGAAAATGTTTGACGATGACTGTACATAAGTGAAGGAGACGATATTTTGATCAGTAGAACATTGCGTGACGCACGTAGCATGAAAGTGTACGTACCACACGCAAAAGCAATGGCGGTGCGGGCGCGTGCGGCGGCGAACTGCGAGCGGCGGGAACCAGCGCTCCCGCACACCCCGCGCCGCCCCACTCGCACCCGCTCAACATCAACCCGCGCACCACCACACCCTCGCCCTCTCCCACTACAACAAAACCTCATACGGTTGCCCACACCATTGTAGGTCTTAATGTTTAACCACAGCCACACCTGATATTAAATAACCACATGGATTAAGACACGCTAAACCTAGAGGGGATTGCCTGGCGGAATACGTCAGCTGATTGAAAGTGGTAGCTAGTCAGCAAAACTTAGAAAAAGCCCCACTATTACATGGATTGTCACACGACCATTTATAACATATTTATATATTTATTTTGAATTAAATGAAGACATAGTGTACTGACAGTTTTGTGCCCGATGTACGTATAACAATTATAGCTCAATAATTAGACATCGCATATATCGACATGTTTGAATTTTATCTAGGAATTTTTTGACAAGGAAAACATCGTGTAAGACCATGACATGGTATCCAAATATAGTCATATCCAAATTCGAATTATATATTTTAAAGAATTTTGCTACCATTATTTTTGTAAAAATTTACGGTTTCAAGTGACAGATACATGGACTCATTATAAACATAAAATATTACGACATGAATCATCCAAATATGAAATTATTTATATGACTGGACTCAATTTTCGACCAGAGCAATCATATATGTTTATCTGTATGTTTTTCAATCCACAATAATCGTCTAAATAAACCAACGGAATTTCGAACTATTAAAAATACAAATTTAGTTTTTAACTTATGCCCGTGTAATAAATCAATGCCTGCATATTTATTTTTTATTTTCCAATTAAAAAACCATATAATTAGTCATCACTTACTGAACACGCTTGTTAGATTTTAGTGAAAACAACAATTTAAATTAAGCACGTGTTTGTCTACAATTACCGGAATAAGAGTATATATACAAATATATGTACAATATAATTCCTTTTTTTTTGGAACGAAGTTCCTTACGGCAGCCTTGGAGGAAATAGGGATTTTGCTGCGCGACCGAACTGAAAAAAATGTGATTGTAAAACCGTAACGAAAAGTGCGTGGAATAAAATCCTTAAATGAGACGTGCGCAGGCGCGACATTCGTATGCGTATTCGTAAGCGAGTAGTGTATAATACCTTTCTCTTTCCCATTTTTTGTAATTATTTCTATTTCTATGTAATTTTGTGTTGTCAAACTAAAAAAAAGAGACATATTTTGTTATTTTAATTGATAATTTGAATTACGATTACATAAAATTGAGCACGATTTTTTTTTTTGCAAATTGTGTCGATTCTACATTAGCCGAAGGAATTTCGTTCCTACCTGGTGTCCCACGACACCACATTCTTTATATATATATATATTTTAACGGAATAAGTACATGAACGTGTAACGAGTTAATATATATCATTATGAAGATACCTGAGGAACAGTTCCATTTAACAGAAAGTTCGAGAGCATCGACTGAGCACTGCAGTAGTGTTGCTGCGCGAGCTCGCAGCGCACATATCACGCGCTCCGGACGCAGAAACGATCGCAAATCTACTTCTACATATCAAAAAATTAAACAACATTTAATAACATAGTACAAATTTGGTACAAAACAAAAAAGAGTACGGTTTCATGCGAGATTTTATTCGGACCTCTTCTTGATACAAGTTCATTTTAACAAATTATTCCGGTATATAAAAAGAGTACGTGTCATTTAGAACGCTAGTGTGACTTTTTTTTATATCAAAGGATGCAAACGAACTGGTGGGTCACGTGATGTTAAGTGATCACCACCGTCCATAGACACTAGCGACATTAGGGACGTCGCAAGTGCGTTGCCAGCCTGTATATGGGAGAAGGGGGAGGGGAAGGAAAAGGAAAGCAGGAAAGAGGAAGGGACGTGGGCCTCCGGCTCTCTCACTGACCGAACGAAACACAACAATGCAAGCACTGTTATTTCACGTCGGTTATCTGTGAGAGGGGTGGTACTACCCCGGAGGAGCCGACCCATTCATGCTGAAACCAAAAATAGCTTCAGCGGGGCTCTACCACCTAAAAAAATCAATAATCAAATGCATACCTTGTCATTTGAATATCATTCTCGGTTTAATGTGATTTTAATGTCGCGTATATGTATATTCGTTTTAATTTTGAACATGCTCCACTAACTATTGTACATAAACTGAAACTAACTTCTCTGAAATTACTCTTACAAAGAAAATTGTATTTGAATTTATCTCATCTTATCACACTTCCTCTCATCACTTATACAGCAACGTTCTCTGACTCTGTCGGATTTAATATGTACCATTTTACGGCGGAAATATTGTGTTACATAAATGATGTATATAAAAAATATCGTATTGAAATTCGAATTTGGTTGTTAAATTTCATCGCACTCAAATGAGTTTCATTTGAAAAACATTTTTTATGAATTTATTTGGATCAAATGATGCACACCATTAGGTATGAAGGTGGTAGTTCCATCCCAAGCGTCGAGGCGTTCGACCGCGGCCCGAGCTCGGTGACAGAACTCGCGTACGTACGCGTCCGTAGAGTCCGGCCCCGCCCACAACAACTGCCATTCCGCCGGTACCTAACATACACTTATTTAGTATATTATTACAAATAGAAACAATATTATTAAAAAATAAAGGAGGCTGGCTAGTTTAGAATATAAACCGTTAAGAATACTTTCTAACAGTTAATCACTTTTAAATAACCGACACGAGTTCGGACAGAGCTACCGCACACTAAGACGACCATTAAAAGAGTGAGTCAACACGGCGAGCGCCTATACCCCTATACTACCCGACATTTTATTTATTTCCAACAATATATTATTACTACATATTATAAAACAAAGTCCTATGCCACGTCTGTCTGTTCGCGATAAACTCGAAAACTACTCACTGTGTTTTTTCTCGAACTGAATACGCTATTGACCTAGCAAGGTCTTAACAGCTTCACCGGACTACTACTCAATGGACTTTCACCAGTAGATAAAGTGATACATGAGGTTTAAATATATGATTTGTCAGGATTTTTTTTCTATTATTAGGTTGAGACAACGTCCTACAGGCTCGCTAATTCTATATATTTTAGTAAAACTTCTTATGGTAAAGATTTAAAATTCGGATCGGAAATGTTTCTGTGTAATGAAAAGTGGTGTTGGTAATAGGTAATACAAGGCAAACTAACATGCGAGTCACCTGAAGTTAAGTGATCATCACCGTCCATAGACACTTGCAACACCAAGGGAGCCACAAGTGCGTTGCCAACCTGTATTGGGGGCGAGGAAGAGAAGGGAAGAAGAGAGGGAGAAGGTAAGGAGAGGTGGGCCTCCGGCGCTCTCACTGACCGGTCACTCGCAACAATGCAAGCACTGTTACTTCACGTGGGTGTTTCTGTGGGTCGAGTGGTACTACCCCAGGCAAGCCGACTCATTCATGCTGAAACTAGTAATAGCTTCAGCGTGGCTCTACCGCCTATTACTTCAAGGTACAAAAGCTTCTCTTGTATTGTGTATATATACAACGAGCTATGTTTTTCTTTTGGTAACTGATGTTCTAGATTATTACTACCATTGTCGAATAAGTAATATTGTTTCAGGGGTGTTCTGATTCTTTCAATGTTCTAACGAGATTGTTAAAACTTTCCAGAGAGGTTTTATATTATTTCCCATCCACTTCACATCTATACAATATTGCACATTACATATAATATTTCATCAATTTATCATCAAATTAATAAATCAATAATAAAATATAAATTACTAGCTTTTGGCTGTGGCCTTGCTCGCCTTAATATAGATTTACACTATCTCTCCGAATTAGAATTTTGCTGTGGATGAAAATGACTTCTTAAAATAACAGTGAAAATTCTTTTTTTTAAATAATATATACTTTGTATTGATCTGTTGAAATTACACTTAGTATTCATATTACTGTCATTTTTTACGTGGAAAAGATCGATCTATTTCAGATTTACTGAATGCTCTTAAAACCAAACTTTTTCTTAATGTGAGCAATTATAGCATAGTCTATCCTTATACAGTCTCGGTAAAATTACAATGAATACCTAACAATAGTTAGGAGTGCTTTAATCATTGGACTATCCAAAGCAATAATGGTTTAAACTCCATATAAACGAATGGAGACCCGTATTTACACTACACAGCACTGGAAAAATATCAACAATAAAAAACTGTAAAATCGAATTACAATTCTAAAAAAATTGGCTGGATATTTAAAACATGATTATTGATTTTGATATCTGGGTCTTAAAAAACGGCCAAGAGGGGTGTGTGAGAATAGTGGTAAGGACCTTGTGTAGTAAGGCTGGAGCTTTCGTCGCGTGCGTTAACGTGCGCGCACAGTTTGCGAAAGCGGCGTGCAGTGCGCGCGCCGCGTTCCCAGCCTCCAGAGACTCACCCCCGCACACGCATTCCCACCACCCACTTGCGTGCGATATCTATTACACACGATGCAGACTATTATAATTCATTAGATGAAAGGACATACACTCGCAGTATTCTAGGATATGACACTTCGTTATCACATTTAACACGTAAAATAATAATTACAAGACAAACACTAATAGACAACAAAGAGAACCTTAGGTAAAGTTTGACCTAAGAATTTCAAAACCATGGATAACTTAAATAAACCTAGGTTGAATGACCGGTGATAAACCTGCGAGCGGCGACCGGAAGTTAATAAATAAGTTTCAATAATAAAACAGACAATAAAGCCTTTTATTAGTTCAAAATTCGAAAAATTATCCTTTGTTTGTTGGTTGGCTTCACTTTCACTTCGCCCGAGGATTATCAACACTGTGCTTTGACATAGACACTTAGAGGATTGATCTTTGTATGTTTCTAGATAACAAGGTCAAATCTTAATTGATTTAGAACGAGAATTGAGTGCATAGTGTCCTCCGCAAAATACTGCTACTGTTTAAACGTTCACCCGGTATATGTCGTTATATTTCAAAATAAGCTCAATACAATATAACCTTTTCTAGTACAGCGTAAACTCTTCAAAACTTTTTATAAAGTAGAAATTACTTTAATTTAGTTGGTTTACTTTATAACGAAAAAAAACTCGGTTTCTTGATATTCATTAAAGAGTATATATATAACATTGTATTTTAGGTTTTTCTCAAGATCTTCAAAATTTGTAAAATATGAATGAATTGTAAAATATGAAGACCTTAAATAACTAAAAACCTTATGGACGGCCAAATTTGAAATTAGTCCTTGGCGTATATAAACTGGAAATTTAAAAAAAAAATACGTTACATGAACGATTAATTTTAATCATTAAGCTCATTTTGACATGTATCGGCACATATATTGTTTAACACCTCTTCTAGGGTAATATGTATTTCTCGTAAAAGATGAGGAGTTAATGACTAAAGGCTAAAACGGCCAATATGAATTATACAAAGTTTTAATACTTCATAGTAAGTCGATAAGAGCGTTTGAAAAAATAATTCGGAACCAGGCTCAAAAGTTTCTGTTAGATGCCAAAATAGGTCTCTGAAAATATGAGCTCTTAATATTAAGGTTGTCCGCATCGCACTTTTCGATTTCCAATAAGAATAACAACAAGTAAAAACATGTTCTGATTTTTTAAACTAATGAACCATAAATTGCACTGTAATCCCCAGCGAATATATTTATAGAGAATTGAGCACTCTACAAAAAGTTCAGATATCTTTTTTCGAATGTGTGTCGACAATTTGTCGATAAACATAAATAATAGAAATATATATTGCAAAAATACGAATAGCACAGTCTAAACGATAGCTACATTACGACCACAGTCCTCAGTGATGTAGGATTGAATCTCATACACAGCAATAGTTTGATCAACAAATCGTTTTTCTGTGTCTGGGTGTACTTTTTGTCAATAACTGTAGTTATTTCACGAGCGCCACAGAACTCGACCCTTAGAGTCGTTAAAGTAAAATTCGCTAAAAATGGAGAGAAAATGACTTGAATAAAAATGTTATACCTATTTCTTTTTTCAATTTATAGAATAAATGTTAGACAATTTTAATCATAAAATGATACAAACCAACTTTTAAAAAAATCTTATATCCTAATGCCTTATTTATATTTACATACACATTATAATACAAACTTTTTGCAATTGATAATCTCCTTTAAGAAGGGGATTCCCAGACATCATTTTCTTCCATAAAGCCAAAAGTGACTTGAGTCGTTGTACGTCATCACTTTTCTTACTGCTACTAACAGAGTTCAAATCTGTAATGTACCGAAATTATTTTTTATATTTTTACATATGTAAACACAATTCAGTTTAACCCCCATATTTAATCGTCATTCTATATTTAATACCCAATCGAAAACACCAATAATCTATTTAATCTAAAGTTAATTTAGAAATTAAATGAAAATCGATTAAAGATTCGTTACGTAATTTAAAGTAATGTGGGCAATTACTTCAAGTCTAAGTTGACAGACATAAGATCACAACTTTATGTAGTATTCATTACTGTACTTATCTTAAGTTTTATATTATTTGTTTAGAAAATAGTAACCTTTTAATCCAGATATAATTTGGTTGGCGGCATTTTTTTCCCATGCGATACGACAGTTAGCCGGCAGTCCCAGAAGTTCCGGTGGATCTACATCGGGTATACTGTCGAATGCTGACGTATAATCCTGTTTTATATAAAAAAATATTTTTGAAATATTGGGATTTCATAATTTTTTTTTTATATATCAAAAGAGGCAAACGAACAGGTGGGTCACGTGATTTTAAGTGATCACCACCGTCCATAGACACTAGCGACATCAGGGACGTCACAAGTGCGTTACCAGCCTGTATATGGGGGAGGGGGAGGGGAGGAAAGGAAAATGAGGAAAGCGGAAGGGAGGTGGGCCTCCGGCGCTCTCACTGACCGAACGAAACACAACAATGCAAGCACTGTTATTTCACGTCGGTTTTCTGAGAGAGGGGTGGTACTGCCCCGGACGAGCCGACCAATTCATGCTGAAACTAGTAATAGCTTCAGCGTGGATCTACCACCTACCAACTTGTGGTTTTAATGCACGCAAATAACTTTCAATTAGAACACTAATTATTTAGCTTGACCAGGTTTGTTACACAGCATAAAAGAAGAACATCGAATTCTTAAAACATAAAATTATCTTTCTCTAGGTTTAATAACAGCAGTTTTGTGTTTACTTTCGTCGAGTTATGTACATAATGATGGAACGAAAAAGTTTTACTGTTGGAACATCTCATTCGATAAAACATACCTAATTATTAGAAATGTTCAACAGCGGCTCTCCAGGTATGCAGCGTATTAGGTATAGCTTCTACCCGCGACTTCGTTCGCGTTCACAATAGGAAAAAACAAATCTGATTTTAAAACATTTTTCATCTGTGCTCCGCTCCTATTGGTCTTAGCGTGGTGATATATAGCCTATAACCATTCTCGATGAATGAGCTATATAACACTGAAAGGATTATTCAAATCGGACCAGTAGTTCCTGAGATTACCCCCTACAACGTCACAACATCACAACGTCACAAACTCACAAACTTTACCTCTTTATAATATTAGTATAGATATAGCAATTAGGTAATAAGAGTATTAGCTAGAGAGCTATGCTTTTCAATGATTTCAATGAAAACAGAAGCCAAAAAATAGGTCATACGGAGACCTAGTCAGTGAATATATGATAAGTAATAAGCAGGCGTAAGGATGAGTGTTTGAAGTTGCACTATATTTGTTGAGTTACAGTACACAGAGTAATGTTTTACGATCAAATAATAGAAAAACATTGAACCGTCACGGGACGCCTGGCAGATGTGAAACATCGAAATTGTTTTGTATAAATTATATGCATAATGGAACAGATTACGACACGAATCAGCTATGGCATAATGAAAAGAAATTTGTTCCATAAAATAATTACTAGTTATCTATTCTATTACATAAATATTTATTTTTATTTAAAAAAAATCAGCTATGCGTAGGCGCGGTCTCTTTGGCGGCATTTATCAAAGGACGTTAGGTCATCGGCGCGTGCCGCGTAACACTAGTAGACCGAGAGGCCGACAAAACAATTTGAATCTTATGATTATACAGGTAGGGTTGCAAATGTTTTTTGAGTATTTCGTTAATAGTGTATAGTTCAGATTTTGCGTCGCCACGCCAACAATCAGGTTTACCCTACGCCTATAGATGTTTCACATCAAAATTACAATATTTTGAATATGTTTGAGTAAATATAGATACCTGTAAGCACGTGGAATACGGTAAACGTAGTTGCAACGGGTGCAAGCGCCATTGCGGGGACAGCGCCGCGTCGGAGAGACATCGCGCGTGCAGAGCGCGCACCACGTGCACGTCGCCTACACACATATACAACTATCTATTACGCTCATTTTAAACTTAATGCAACTTTAATTGTTGTTAATAATTTACACTAGAATAGCTTTTGTTCGCGGCTTTAGTCGCGCTAATGTAAATTTGCCCTATCTCTAAAAAAAGTACATTATTTGGATGAAAAGTATCATACATACTTTTTATACCTCTGATAAAGTGTATGCAAAATTTTATGATAACCGGTCGAGTAAAATTAAGATGTGATAGGGTAATAAACAAACTCATATCCGCATATAAAAGATTAGTTATGGTGTATGTTGAAAGAAAACATATTAATTTAACTACTATTTTCATTGAATAAGTTCAATAGTTATCATCGGAATAACATAGCTACTTCCCCTATAATTATGTTTTATAACAGTCAAATTGTTTTTGAGTTAAATAAAGCCAGACAATTTTTGGTAACATATTCATGAATAGTGTACGTTATAAACAATAAAATTTGGTATATACGTAATGTAGGAATAGTATTGCAAATTTATGAATAACGATAAAACATTTAAAAAATAATAGAAGAATGATAATTAATATTATATATTGATTTAAAACATGTCAAATTGCAATAACATAAGTTTATTGTATACTAGCCTCTGCGCGCAACTTCATTCGCGTGAAATAGTTACTTTGAACTAATGCTAACAAGCAGTGGAAGCTGATAAAAGGAAAAAGAAAACGATTTTTAAACATTCTTCATTGGTGCTCCGCTCCTATTAGCGTGTTAGCGTGATGTCATATAACCTATAACCATCCTCGATAAATGAGCTATACTTAATACAACATTGAAAGAATTTTTCCAACCGGACCAGTAGTTCCTGAGGTTACACCCTACAACGTCAGAAACTCAAAATCTTTACTTCTTTATAATATTAGTATAGATAATGAAGTAATTAGTGACCTATAGCGGCGGGACGCGCGGCGTACAGCAGGGAGCAGAGAGCACGCGCCGCGGCACCCGTCCCCGCTGCGCGCACCACCCGCGCGCTCGCCCACACGTCACCCCACTCCCACGCGTACCAACGACTCCATCCTGCACGATACCACACATCTTGCAATATCCCCAATAACCTTCGGTAGCAAAGTGATACCAAATTGTACCGCAAATTACAATAATACCTGTCACAAATAGGTTGGAATGCAACCGAATCGCGATCAAATTAAGGCCGATTTACATCAGACGAGCGAATGCTCATTCTATCCCCACTGTATCGAATTCATTCAGTATAAACAAACGTAGTTCTTTTAGCATTCTTTCATTGTTTTGTTTGCGTTCGCAAAGATGCTACAGAATATTCTAAGAATGCTCGCTCGCTTGATGTAAACGGTACTAGAGCGTGCGAACAGATTTTTAGAGCGTTCGGACGTTCTCGCTCCCCGGAGCGGTCTATTCAAAGTGTTCTTGTGTTCGAGCGATCTGAATCTCATCGATTAAATTATGGATTGGTCTCAAGAAAAATGCCTATTAATAATAGAGGCCTACCGAAATTCTAGATGTCTGTGGAATCCGACGTTTGAAAATTATAAAAATACAACTCACAAACAGGATGCTTGGCAGGAACCCACTAGTCACCCACCAACGTCTCTTCCTTCTTTTCTTTTTGAGTTTTTGGGACAGAATGATAAATGCAGCACTTGCAATTATAATATTGATGTCAGAGTCTGCCATAACGAAGCACTACCAATCACAGAATTGACACGAATGAGCAATGAGCACTCGCTCGGCTGATCTAAATATCTCGTGCAAGAATTCTAGTTCTTGGTTCTCATTCTTGCTCGATGATATGTTGGTGTAAACACTAAGAACGATCTTTCGTTTACACTAAAATATCGAGAAAGAATGCTCTTGTTCTAGCTCTAGCTCTATGTTCCTTCAGTTTAAACGCGCCTTTAGAGGCAATGATTACAATTCGATTACTGTAGGTAATGGTGAAAATAAGTTTGAAATTTAAATATGACATAGAGATAAGTTATTCGAATAAGAATATCGTTTTCATAGTACTTAGATACCGTAAGTAGGATACATAGATTGAGTTCAATATTTTATAGTTTTTGGTATCAAGTTTCATTGCTTGTTTGTTACGCAAGGTACATGCAAAATTTGTACGTAAACTTTTAGAGGCAATAGCTAGTATCTCATTATCATAAAAAATATTAAAACTTTCACTATTTTTCTAGCTAGTTTTTTTGTTTTCACGAAATATATAAAGTATTCAGTTAATCTTTCAATGATAACATCATTTGATTTCTAACTTTTGGTATTAATTTGTCATCAATCTGCAACACAATGAATTGTCTAATTAGGCAATAAAGATTAAAGATCTACGCTTTTGTAGTCAGATTCGTGTCAAATGATAAATATATGTGGAATGCAAATGTCGAGTATTCACGTCATTTATACGCCGTCAAATTTTGTAAAGTATATACAACTAAAAATATATACTTATGCATCAGTTTAGTCCAAACTAAACTTTATTTGTAAGATTTTTACAGTCAAACTTTACATATTGCAATGTGTACAGTTTTACCATTAATATATTTTTTTGGCAAAAATTAGAAAAGAGTTAATGATATCAATTAAATTGTAGGATATAAATAATACTGTTGAGTTTTTGGCGGGATTTTAGTTTGTCATGTAGTGGATTTAATATTAATTAATATTCATAATCTTGTGTTATTTGACTCTATATTTTGTAAATTTGGTGGTGTTTTACATAATATAGCTAGATTATTATGCATAAGTGAATTGAATGGAAAATAATACCATGGAGCATGAAATTCTGAGATGTCACAAAAACTCCTTGTAAGGTTCTAAGAAGGGATTCACCATCATGTTAGAATATTGATTCACGCGACGCTTAATATTGAAATGATCTTTTTATTATTGACTACGTGACAATGGCAGTAATAATCTGAAAGATTGATTGCCAAAATAAAGTTTAAAAAAATACTGTTAGAATAGAGTTGTGTGTATGTTACCTTGCGGTATGTACGCGCGGCGCTCCTGCACGAGCGCGTGGAAGAGCGCGAGGCAGGCGTGCGCGCGCACTACGGCGCCGTCCGCACTGTACGCGCCCCACGCACACATCGTACCCATTATATTGTTCTTTACACCTTCTGGAGCCTAAACATATTCGATATTAAAAAAGTGTACAAAAAAGTTAAATACGTATTAAATACTTGCTTTAAAAAGTCAAGTTTACGTTATCTTTTTTTCGCAAGTCTAACCTAACCTAACCAAAGCGAGACAAAAGAGCAAGATGGTGAACATTCAACGAGTGCGGTGCATGTAAAACGTAACCTTTTCAAAGCAAATATTCAATACGTATCTAACTTTTTTGTAATAACACCGATGTTCTCTGTAAGTCATATCCTTTCAGTAGCATATTCACATCTACCATAATTTTTTAATGTATAAATTCGATTTTTCGAATGAAATATTACTTACTGAGAAGAATAATTATTGTAATTTACGAGATAGATTTTGCTCTTTTCATAAGTCTCTTTTACGCCCAATACATACATTTAATATATACACGCTTAAGACTAATACTGGTCATCTAGTGGTCGAACTTCCACCATAATGCAGTAATTTTTCAAATTTCAATATAAAGGAACAAAAGTCTTTTTTTTTCTCCAAATGTTCATTATTATAAATTTCCTTAATATCTATCAAAAAAGAAAGAAAAGATTGAATTTATAATCCGATTCTGACTTTGAATCGGCCGAGAACAGATGAAGAAGATATACTATATTGTTACTGCCTATTTATATAATATAGATATTAGTTCTACTTAATATATATAGTATTTCAACGGTTTTAGCTTTAAAAATAAGCTATAAAACATGTTAATAATTACTAACATAAAAAGTCAACTACATAATATTAAGCCAAATTAAACTTTTTTGTATACCCACCTCTAGAATAACATTTACACAGGCACTCGATATTGCTGGTGGTATTTCTCTATCCTCACACACAATCCATAAGCGAAAATCATCACCGAATTGTTCCATCTGCAAGGAACGATAACATTCACAGTTCAATGTTACGAATAAAGTATTTTATCTCATAATTAAGATAAAAATTTTTTTTTACTCAATTCTGTTATAAGGTGTGGATTACACATAGCGACGCTAATAGTCTGGATATATTTTACCTTCTGCTGTTTCCGTTGAAATTCATCAGTTAAGTTTAATTGTCGATTCATAGACGAAATTTGTTGACAAATGTATTAAACGTCGTGTAACTCACAAGGGCTTTAATTTCACAAAAAAAAGTCCGTACCTAACGCTGCGCGTTATAAAAGACGTCCGCGATGCATTTTTACCGACTCTCCTGATTTAATCACGTCAGCGAACGATCAGTACCAGCCTGTCCTTCGAAACAGAGCGTGCTCACGCCCACGCCCGCGTAACCACAGATCACGCCGCCGTGGCCTGGGGGTTAATTTCGCTCCCGCACACCCGATTAGGCCTCCCACTACAGCGGCTCAAGCCTAGGTTCGATCCCTCGGTACGGAGCCCTTGAGTGCGTTGCTTGCGCGATACGGTGACACACAAATATACATCACTGCTACAACACTACACGATCACCCCCACACACGTGCACGCCTACACGCTTACACATGGAAGTGGAAGGGTTTACTTTTTTCTCCTTATCGAACTGAAAAACTCTCAATTTTCCGATAATAAATATATGGAGGAGTTGTTGAGGCGTGTATGCTTGGTACACATATACGTTTCAACAACTCATACATATATGAATAGTTAGCTAGGTTAGCTAAGATAGGTCGCGATTTTGCATGCAACAGGCAACAGCCAAGCCGAGGTGTGCCGTGCACCCTTGAGCTGGTTGCCAAAATAAAATCGGCTGAGTGCCTTAAGCGCTCGCCTTAGTAGTCCGGTGAAGCTGTTAAGACCTTGATGGGTCAATAGCGTAGACATTTCGAAAAAAAAAAAATTCACAAAATTTATAGACTTAGTTCCCATCTGAACAGTCAAGGCTTTAATAAAAATCGTTTTTTTTTTTCGAAATGGAAACGCTGTTGACCTGGAAAGGCACTCAGCCGATTTGGAATGTTTGGATGACTAACTTAAGGGTGCACAGCACACCTCGGCTTGGGCTGTCACCTGTTTTGTGCAAAAATCGCGACTTATCTGAGCTAACCTAAGCTAAGCTATCTAGATATACGTATATGAGTTATTGAAACATGCATGTGTACCAAGCATGCGTGCCTCAGCAACTTCTATACGTAACAAAAATCGTACATACTCTGATTTCATAGTTTGCTAAATTTGCTTTTCTTACAAGAGCAATGATTTAAATTTGGTGTTTATCAAATACTAACCTCTGCCCGCGATTTCGTTCGCGTGGAATAGATACACTATCACTATCACGCAGCAGTTTTCAAAACGAAAACATCCCGATTTTGAAACATTTTTCATCTGTGCTCCGCTCCTATCGGATTTAGCGTGATGATATATAGCCTATAACTATTTTCGATGAATGATCTACCAAATCAGACCAGTAGTTCCTGAGATTACCCCCTACAACGTCACAACATCACAACGTCACAAACTCACAAACTTAACCTCTTTATAATATTAGTATAGAAATAGTGATAATACATTATTGAGGCAAAACTTGCCGTTTCTTTAAGGCGAACAGGTCTTTCGGGTTTTCAAGTGCTTATGCTAGAGAAACGAATGCTTAAACTAGGGTGACAAGGATAGCTTTAATAATTTGATTAAGTCGATTTTGCGCTTTTTATGATTTAATTGAATTATACTGAATGTAAGTAATTGATGATTCTTATTTTATTCTGTTCTCTATGGCACTATTTTGTCGTGTTCTTTTGCAAAAACACATATCGGAATATAGACTTATTGACATAACCTAATAAAATAAAGTTATATTCCTTAAAACGCATATAGGTTACTAGCTGAGCCGGCCACGCGTTGCTGTGGTACAGTTATAACATGTTGAATTAAAATTATGTTACTGTTAAACGTGGTGCCATCTATCAGACATCTATAACAGTCGTTTCTATAGATTTCTGTCAACAAACTAATTTAAAGCGTCATCGTCATCTGCGAAAGTTACAGTTAACAACAATAATAAACATTGACAATCATTAAACATATAATTAAAACATATTAAAGTCATTAATTGAAATATAAATATTATATCTCTTAAGTTTGACCAAATTATATATAAATGCCAAATTTCATAAAGATCGGTCGAGGAGTTTGGGAGTTCATCGTAGACAAACATCGTGACAATGGATTTTTATACATTTAGAAGATAATAAAAAGAGCGATAAATATAAATACCGGTTTGTTAGTGAAATCTTCGAGAAAGTTCTGTAAGTCTATTGTGAAGGGGGAAGCTCCAACGATGAGAGCGACCCAGCCTCCGTCGCGAGCAGTCTCCACCGCCGCCTCCCACGCCTTCCTACCTTCTTCTATTCCAACCTGACACACGCGTATATTCCACAGTAATAATTTAATCTATACTAAAATTATAAAGAGGTAAAGTTTGTGAGTTTGTGACGTTGTAGGGGTAATCTCAGGGATATATATCATTACACTAAGACCAATAGGAGCAGAGCACCAATGAAGAATATTTAAAAATCGGGGTTTCTTCCTGTTGCGAGCTTCCGTTGTGTGTTAGCGTTAGTCCAAAGTATCTATTCCACGCGAACGAAGTCGCGGGCAGAGGCTAGTAACGACTAAATTACCACATATTGGGAATATTTTCTGCACATTCAGCAGAATGGGTTCACCAATTGTTGGACATTTCTTTTATTCTTTTTATTTTTCAAATGTATCAATTTTTTTCTTTCTAATATGTTTGTATAATCTAATATAATTGTATGGTTTTTTCAACTGTTATGTATTTATTTCTTTGTTACTCAGAACGTTAGGTTTCATATATTTAAAAATAAGTTAGGTACCTGTGTGAGTGTGTGTACATGCGCGTGCGCAGCGAGCTGATCTGCCCCGTGCCCGGCCAGCACGAGTGCGGGTCGCAGCCTCCCCACATCCCGCCCCGCACCTCGTCCCGGACCGCACAGCCTCGCGGCGCGCTCTATGCCGTCCCCCCAAACCACTACACCACCACCTGATTATACACACTCGTATTACTGGCTATAATTACATACATATGCCATTATCATAAGGACATGTTCTACATACACAACTTTTAGTTAAATATCTTATATATTAATACGTGAAGATAAAACTTTGTACCCCTTTTTGAGCGTATTGCGCGAACGGACAAACTTGAAATTTAGCATGGTCAAAGTCTATATGGAGAAGTGCAAAAAGCTATTTTTTATATATAAAATGCATTACAAGCATATTAAATAAATTAATTCGCTAGCTATCAGTGAAAGGCCCGTGAAAATCGGTGTAACCGTTTTGATGATAGCACAGCGGGCAAAGCCACAGTTAACAGTTAGTCTAAATTAAAATAAATTACATATTTTTGTAAGGTCCGCTATTTGCCAGTGAAAACTCCGTGAGAATAGATCTAACTCTTTTGAAGAAAGTACTGTGGGCGAAGCCACGGTTAACAACTAGTATAAACTAAAATTGCTTGAATTACTTTTTATAAGGTCAGATATCTGTCACGGTCTAACCGTTTCGACGATAATACTGCAGGCAAAGTCACGGTTTAGAACTAGTCTAAGTAAATTAAAGTCGACCAAATTACTTGTTATGATGTCTGCTATCTGCTGGTAAAGTTCCTTAAAAATCGGTCAAACCATTTTGGAGATAACACTGCGGACGAAGCTGCGGTCAATAGCTAGTATAATTTAGAGTAGCCAAAGTAACCCGCTGTAATTTCAGCTATCTGCCAGCGAAATTCCCGACAAAACGGTCCAGCCGTTTCGGAGATTACCCGGAACAATCAGACAGACAGACCGACAAAAATTATAAAAATTGCATTTTTGTTATCAGAAGCGTATATACTTTCATACCCAATCAGTGATTTTTTGTTTATTTTATATTACATACAGACACTTAATTTTTATTATATGTATAGATTACCGACTAATACGTCATATTAGATAACAAAGTCGTTTTTCGCGTTTCTCTATGTGATATATGCACGGCGAGTTGCTTCGTGTAGCTTACATAGCATGTATAGACATATTATTATAAGCTTAATGTAGTACTAATACAGGTTAGTACCTAGTGAACACAAGAATAATATAGAGTTAGATTTAAACGATTTCAAAATTGACAGTTTAAACAGCAAAAGTTACCTAAAATCTGATCGACGAAAGCGACAATAGCTCTGTAAAGGCTTCCCGGACGAATTACAGAGACCGCGACCACAGTCTCAAATGCTGACAACTGTAATCTGGCAATGATGTTCATGTCTCCCGACTCTTGGAATTCCTTCCACAGATCATTATTGTTTTGAATCGCCATTTTGTTGTAGAGGTCTTCACATGACACCTTACATAAATAAAATTATTGAAAACTCCCTACGAATTTCGAAATAAGTAGTATGTCTACTAATAAAATGTTGAAAATAGTGGAAGGGCTAATAACTAACGTGCTATGAATGGTTTCTTAGAATAATCGCCCTTGTTGATATTATAACAACATATACAGTAATAAGATATGTGATCTATATTCGTACATAAATTGTATCGCCTGAAAAACGAGACATAAAAGGCCTATATATTATACCTATCCTTACCTCATAATTATCTCTAATAAGTCTATGAGTTGATATGGACTGAGCTGCAAAAATATAAAGTGTTACATATATACCTTCAATTTAGCCAGTTTCTTAGCAGAATTCTTCTGAATCCACTCGAAAGTCTTTTTTACTTCACTTATTATTTTAGCATCTTCTATGAAGTCATAATTACCAATAAAGTATTGCCAAAGCTGGAAGAGAGTGAACCTTGTACTAATTTCCGCTAAACAGATATATTGATTGAATTTAAACCATAATAACTTAAATACAAGTTACCTTATCGGGTACGATATCATCGTAAACCTCTTTCAATAAGTGTAAAACAACAATATATTTATCTTTTTTATGTAGTCCTAACAGAATTCTTTCTGTAATTCTTCTGGTGAAATATTTCACTACTTCTCTAGTGTTTCCTGGTGCTTCTCCCTGCAATGGCAAACGTTTTAAAAATCAATCGTATATGTTGGAAGAAATTATTGAAATACATATTATATTATTTTTAACCGACTTCGAAAAAGGAGGAGGTTACTATGTTCGGTTGTATGTTTTATTTATGTATGTTAATCGATATCTCCGTCAATTGCAAATCGATTTTAATGATTCTTTCGGAACGAAGTTCCTTATCGCGCGTTGTGAAAGGGGGCTAGACGGAAAAAATTCTTACGAAAAGTTGTCACGACACTTTTTGCTATAGTAAGCTATTGTAACCTGTGCGGCGTCGCATGTTTCTCTGTCTGTCTCTCTCTCTCTCTTATAGAAAGCAAGCCAGATATTTTCATTTCTGTTTCGCATTGAACAGTGTGGTGTCGCGACGATTATTTTTGTTGAGTGTATACAGGTTTTTTGTAAATAATAAAAAATAATAATAATAATGAATCCTGACAGTGTTTCTGCACAAGTTCCGGATATTGCTGATGGAGTTAGGTAAGTAGAGATTATATACAGATAATAATAAATGCTTTTGTATTTTTAGCAAGTCCGCCCTATAACCTCTCTTTATTATTGTGCTAACCAAGTCATACGCATTATAATCTACACATTTTGTGTGTTTAGCAAGTGTACGCGTCATAATTTTAATAAATTCAAAAACAAATCATATTTTAATATTACAATATCAGAACGTATGTATTTAGCAAGCCGTGCGTGTAATATTAATAATGGTAGTTTCTTAAAACTAGAATAACTTCATATTGAATTAAACAATCGTGATAGTCTTTTCTTCTTTTATAAAAATAAAATTTTATTACAATTCCTTCACTAATTAATCGAAAAGAACTTCGTTCCATCCGGGTGTCCCTTGACACCTCTCAATATTTTTGATTACATGGTGTCTAACACTATTTTATAATGCAACGTTACAAGAATATCCGAAGGAAAATAACGTTCTTAGCCAATGTAGCTAAGGAAAAGATTATCTTTTTCTGTTCTTTCAGAGATGTAAATAGAAATGTTACATGTTATTATTAAATAAGCTGTTGAGAGATTGAGTTAATATGATAAAGATCATTAAAATTCTACATGGGACTCTAACGTACCACATATAACCAAATGTATCTGAGACCGTACTTTTAGGGCTTTTACGCAAAAGTCCACTTTTACCTAATAAGTTTTTCGAATTTATGTCTATTTGAGCATAATGTGTGCCTTGAGCTTAATTTATTAAATAAGTACACAATCTACTTAAACTAGCGGCTGATATGGACTGTTCGACCGATACGCTATACAACTACACTACAACTAATTAACTACCCATAATTGTAACGCTGATGTGTCTCTATAAGTTATTGTCTTTCTACACAAAACCTTAATTATATGCATAAACGTCATTAGTCTGTGTAGCTGCTACGAATATAGTTTTAAATATACCTATGCTTAATACAAAACATGGTTAAAATATTATGATATGAAATGGCATTTATTTATAGTTGTCTCTATGTTATCTATATGGTAGATGTTTATATTTTGATTTGTATTTTGAGCATCTACATATATTATTTATTCATTAGGAAAACTAACAGCTATAAATATACAAATACTTAATTCTTAAAACGGAAACATCAAGCCATTTATTAATCTTAGCCGATTTATAATAGAATACGATCACACATATCTTTTTTTCTATAGTAAAGGAGGCAAACGAACTGGTGGGTCACGTGATGTTAAGTGATCACCACCGTCCATAGACACTAGCGACATCAGGGACGTTGCAAGTGCGTTGCCAGCCTGTATATGGGAGAAGGGGGAGGGGAAGGAAAGGGAAAGAAGGAAAGAGGAAGGGACGTGGGCCTCCGGCTCTCTCACTGACCGAACGAAACACAACAATGCAAGCACTGTTATTTCACGTCGGTTATCTGTGAGAGGGGTGGTACTACCCCGGAGGAGCCGACCCATTCATGCTGAAACCAAAAATAACTTCAGCGGGGCTCTACCACTTACAAAATATATAATATATATATATAATAATAATATGTTATTACGTGAACATAATAATAAATAAAAATTCAAAAATATTAATAGTTTATTACTATTTGCAATCGCCATCATTAGAGAACGACCTTGTTAAAAACATTGTCGCCCTATTTACAGTAGT
This sequence comes from Antheraea mylitta, assembly GCA_014332785.1. NCBI lineage: Eukaryota > Metazoa > Arthropoda > Insecta > Lepidoptera > Saturniidae > Antheraea > Antheraea mylitta. The sequence goes on from JACEII010000085.1 coordinate 913,034, forward strand.
GTTAAAGAGCTCAAAGTCATCAATCTCGCTCATAACGTTGAAGGAGTGACTAGCTCACCATAAACATAAATTTTACCGGTAATTTGTGAAAATAGTGGGCAACGAAAGAGGGGGTTCGTACGTAAATGCTTAGTCGGGTCATTAATGCATAAACTTCGATAGAAGTTCGGAACAATCTACTTTATTAGAAGTAATTTTAAGCAGGTATGTTATATCTGCTTTTTCTCGTTGCTTCACAAGGGGCAAAAGAAATTTAGAGCGGTCAATAATTTTGGTGAGGAACGTATCTATCTAATCTAATCTATCCATGTATCTAATACCTTTAAACGAGCAATTCTTGTATATTTTTATATTTGTATATATCCAGGATCTCGGAAACAGCGTCATCTATTTCCGTGAAACTTAGTATGTTGGTAGTTTCGGGTACGGTAAATCGATCTAGTTACATATTATTCATAGAAAACTCTTTTTAGTTGAGGCAATGAAAAAATATAGCTAGAATATAAAGGTAAATTTCGCCGGCGCTGTCAAAACAAAAATAGCTCAGATAGAAATCGGTCGGTTGCTTCGAAAATCCGTGTAACCCCAGTTTGAATCCGAGTGACAGCAGAAGAGATATATTTTTTTTCTGTAAAAAATGTTATTTTTATAAGGCAAACCTAACAGTTTATCTTAATTTAAAACCTTTTTTTAAAGAACCGAGCTAGACTCGGTCGGCCAGGTACTAATACTTACCGGCGTATTGCATATGGAATCAACAAACAAGTGAAGCACTACGTCGGTCGGTAGAGCGAGTAGTGGACGGCGTGTCGCGAGCCTCTTCACAGCGAGCGCTAGAAGCGCTGCAGAGCGCGCGCTCGGTGCGTGCGCGTCGCTCGCGGCTCCGTGTTGCGCTTCAAGCGCTTGTGCCGCTTCCAGAGCTTCACTTATTGTACGATTCGTTTCGCGGGTTCTTTTTAGAGACGCTAGAATGTTTGCATCGTGAAGGATGTCCGCATTACCGGACAGGTCTCGGAGGAGATTTTCCTGTATTTTTAATTTTTACATAACCTGAGCCTCGGTTTTACCCATTCAGTTTTTAAGACTCAGAAGATGTGATCGAAAACAATACTTATAAATCATATACAATCATATAACAGAACACTTAATTACTTTTTATTTTTGTTCATAATACCACTTATGAGCTCAAAGAAACTTGCCTTGTGGCATTTACTATGTTTACCAAGTTACTTGTCGCTTGTATATAACAAGCGACAGTTTACAAACTAAATAGTTCAATAATATTGATCAAACTCCTAGTTATACAACAGAATATTGGTGTGGTAGGGATCAATACCAGACTAGACTGCGAGCAAAGTACATATTGTGTTACACCATAAAGCCCCGTATACCATGGTCTTGGAAAATAGTGATTCCGGGATCAGTCAATGTGTATTCAATGCGGTTGCCGTTCTAAATCTGTCGATAGTCGCTATTATTTTTGCATTTTACTGTACACACCAGCGGGTTACTATAGTCAACTTAATGCATTACTATTAAAAAACTTATATCCAAAAATACCTGTAACTCGTGCTGTTGTTTTTGTAAAGTAGCTTTCTTCAATTTCATCTCTTTCGACTTCTCATTAACTTCGGGATTTTGTTGCTGTAGCGCGTAATTAACTAGCTGATCTGTAAAAAAAGATAATTACTACATGAACTTTGTCAGTTTTATTCTGAAACTTCGATATACACATTTTACAATAGTACGGGGAAGTAGTAGTAGGCAAACAAACATGTGGGTTCTGATGTAAAGTGATCACCACCGTCCATAGACACCATTAATAACAGAGGAGTCGCAAGTGCGCTACCAGTTTGTGTTAGTTAGGAAGGAAGGAGAGGGGAGAAGCTGGGTCTCCGGCGCTCTTAGTGACCGAACGAAACGTAGCAATGCAAGCACTGTTTCTTCTCGCCCGTGTTTCTGTGGGTCAGGTGGTACTACCCCGGGTGAGCTGACCTATTCATGTTGAAACCAGTTATAGCTTCAGCGTGACTCTATCGCCTACGAAATACCACCTACCGCCTAATATTTTTTTAACTTTTTATACAATTTATTTCAGAGCAAAATTTAATTTGAAATGAATGGTTTTTTCTTGGATAGATAAATATTTTATTAAAAATACTCGAAACATTGTATTTGATCTTGAAATATTTAAAGGTGATTAGCTCTTTATACTCTACCAATGAGGTAAATAACGCGAGGTTTATGGAAGCCCTTGGGTGAAGATGATATTAAGTGGAAACAGGCTTATCTTTCGAAAAATCAATAAATGAAAAAAAAAAATTTCAATTAAGAAATGACATTGGGAGGTTTTAGTACAAAGTGTAAATGCGAAAGATCTAATCTGGTATGAATTAGCAGAGTGGTATATATTTGTTTTAAAACGCTATAGTGTTTGGTACTTGTCCACAATTGTACTAGATATTAAATGACGAGATAGTCCAAGAAGGTAACACGCTAAACTTAAAGAACTGTTTCTCAAGTGTAATTGCCAGAATACTAAGCGCTTGCCGATAAATTTTCAACTTGAGGCTTATAGTGCATTATGTGGGCATTAGAAATAACCCATTCACAATGATATGGTCTCCTCATTATGTTTCCATCGTCAAAAGTTCACTGTAGTATTCGAACCTATGTTGATAATGGTGGTATCTGTTTAGGCTACCGTTGAGCCACCCTTCGAATCTGATACCAACAAACTCTTAGACCACTGGTTCAGAAGCAGAATTTTTATAATTTCTGAGTGCCCCTATCTTCTTTTTCTTCTTGAACTGACTACGCTATTGACCTAGCAAGGTCTTAACAATTTCATCGAAATACTACCCCACCTTTCTCCTGGTCAGTAAATGTAAGCAATTGCTCAGCAAATGTAAGCAATACTCTTAGCCCCCTTCTCATGTTTGAGTAAACATTTACATATGTATTTTAATTTGTTCTGATTCCGTCAATAATGAGCATGGGCATCATGGGCGGGAGTTAAAATAATGCTTTATATGGGCTTTTTAGTCTATAGAGAAATTAAATTATATTAGTTCGCTACTAGGGCGACAC